>BQNB010017057.1:11185-70585 GCA_026074375.1 Tanacetum coccineum | reverse complement strand
AACATAGCGCGCACTCAAGGAATACACCCTAATACGCCGTATTGACCTCACTCAATACGGCGTATCCACTTTCAGAGACTATAAATAGAAGACTCAAAAATGAGTTTTTAGTGTGCTTAATCATATTCTCTATACCATAAACATAAAAGTCGATTTTCCGAAGAGACAAAGAGCAGCCAAGGTCAAGCATCGATACTAATTCCATAGAAGACACTGTGTAATTCCTATACTCTTGTAATCATTTAATTTTTGGTATCATTCGTTAACTCGGTTAGTTTACCTTGGTTATTTGATTACACTTGTATTATTACAAAGGTTATAGGCTAATACCCTCGGGTATTAGCCATCTTAATGAATATTTTCTTTTGTTGGTTTGTTTAATCTCGATTACTTAAATTTATCATTGATTGTTTAATTATGTTTATCACCTCATACTTGTCTATGTGCTTGAATATGTAACCTATCATTCAACAGGGTCTAGTGAGACTGACCACGTAATCTAGATATTAGGATATCTCTCTATATCATGTTTTATATATCTGGATCAATAGGATCACAAATAATGTTCTATCTTTGCCTTTAGATTAATAAGCTTAGTTGGCCTGGCAGGTGACCCTTGGATCAACAAGTACGTTCTTAATCATTGGTAAAGACTTGAACAGTGAACTACCAGTATATAAAATACCGTCAAGCAGTAAGTGGATAAAGTCCCGATGGGCTACAGTTAGCAAGATCACCATTGCTTCAATCCTTAAGATAGATCATAAATAAACTAAAGGATGCTTTATGCGGATGCGTTAACTATAACAGGATTCAACGTGTCTAGGTCTTAGGATGATGTCCCGCCTAAGTCTTAAGAATGATATGTCGCCTCGAGATAAGCAATCATTACACTAAACAAACAAACCAACATTTAATCGGATTTAATATGGCTAATACAGTTTTCTATCATTTGGCTTGTATTGTTCTTTTATCTTTAATTATCTTCTTGCATGATTATTGTGTATTGAATTGATTGTAGTCACCATAAAACCTGTTCTAGTCTCTTAGGCTGAAATCCCCCCTTTTATCATTAGAGCTAGGTTTAGCATAGGTTTAACAAGTAATTAGAATTAACTAGTCTAATTAGATTAACTTAAATACTGATTGAATATAAGGTTAACTTCATCGCTCTTAGTGTTCAACACCCTACTTACCACGAAACTCCATTTGATCGGGTACACTGCATGTTAAAGTGTTGTTTTAGGATAAGTCAGCTAAATATAAATTTAAAACTTAATAATCAATAAATTCAACCTACACGACATCACATCAAAGAGAAACTAACCAAGTTTATTATTTGTGCAGAGACACATCAGGGAGCCCATTTGGTACCTGGACAATAGATGCTCAAGGAGTATGGATGGTGTCAAGAGTTATCTGCCCAAATATGTAGAGCAACCAAGTCCTAAGGTAGTGTTTGGTGATAACTCATCATGTATTACTGAAGGATATGGTTCAATAAACTGTGGTGGTATTGTTTTCTCTATGGTAGCCTTTGTAAATGGTCTTAAATACAATCTAATTAGCATCAGTCAACTCTATGATGCTAAATATATTGTACAATTTGATGATAAGAAAGGAACAATATTTAATGCTAACAAGGAAATTGTATTGATAGCCCCGAGAAGAAATGATGTATATGTCCTTGATATGTCATCCTTGACTCAAAATGGAGCATGTTTCTTTGTCAAAGCCTCAGAAAGTGTAAACTGGCTATGGCACAAAAGGCTATCACACTTAAATTTCAAAAGCATTAATAAACTTGCTAAGCAAAACAAAGTTCTTGGTCTTCCTTCACTTGTTTATTCAAAAGATAAACCATGCTCTGCATGTGAAAAAGGAAAACACAAAAAAGCTTCTTTTAAAACTAATAAAACTTCTCAATCAGGAAATGCTTGCATCTTCTTCATATGGATCTCTCTAGACCTATCAGTCCAATGTCAATTAATCATGAGAAATACACCCTAGTCATTGTTGATGAGTACTCAAGGTACACATGGGTTTATTTTCTCAATACGAAGAGTCAAGCATCTAAAATGATTATGTCTTTTGTTAGGATGGTTGAAAACCAAAATGATGTTAAAGTCAAACAAATCAAAACTGATAATGGGACTACGTTTAGAAACATTGAGCTTGGGAGTTTTTGTGATGAGAAAGGAATCTCTCAGAACTTCTCTTCTTCTTATACACCTGAACAAAATGGTGTAGCTGAAATGAAGAATAGAACTCTCATTGAGGCTGCTAGAACTGTGCTGAATGGATCAGTACTCTCTAAGCACTTTTGGACTGAAGTAGTCAGAATATCTTGTTACACTCAGAATAGATCAATCATTGTTAAAAGACATGATATGACTCCTTATGAGATATTCAGAGAAAGGATACCAGACATCATCTATTTTCATGTATTTAGATGTCCTATGTTTATTGATAATTACAAGGATCATATTGGGAAATTTGATGCAAAAGCTGATGATGGGTACTTCCTTGGATACTCATTTAACTCCAAAGCCTTCAGGGTGCTTAACACAAGAAGATAAAAAATAGAGGAGACTTATCATGTTACATTTAATGAGAGTATTAAAGCCATCAGGTTCACAGATACCTCAGTAGATGAAATAGGAATTGATGATTCATCTAGATATCCTCTTAATGAATTCCTTCAGAAGGATGACCCATCTAAGGAACATCAAACAAATTTTGATATTTCATACTACATCATCCCTCATGGTCGTTCACTTACTGAACTTACTCAAGAAAAACATGTCCCTGAAGTGATTGCTACAAATGAGCAAGACAACCCTCAAACTGACGATGTTAAAGGACCTCCTGACCCACCAAACACTAAAGAGATACAAGAACAAAATATTTAAAATGAACAAATCAATCATCAACTCACTAAAGAGACCTCAGGGATCAATACTGAAATTTTAGTACCCATCACTGAATCCTTAGCCCCTAAAGTCTCTCAGTCTCTTGATACCAATCAAGCATCAACAAGTTCATATCATGTTGCTTAGGATAGATGGTCAAAAGATCAACATATTAAACTTGTAAATAGTATTGGTGACCTTGGAGAAGGCATGTTTACAAAAAGTATGACTGCCAAGCTTACAGCTACCTCAGCTAGTGAATGTCTATTTGATGACTTTCTCTCTGAGATAGAACTTAAAAAGATGTACGAGGCACTGAAGCATCCAGAATGGGTTGATGCAATGCAAGAAGAGTTGAACCAATTCTATAGAAACAAAGTCTGAACTCTTGTTCCACTCCCTTATGGAAAGATAGCCATAGATTTCAAATGGGTGTTCAGGAACAAGAAGGATGAATATGGAATTGTCACTAAGAACAAAGCAAGACTGGTTGCACAAGGTTATAGTCAAGAAGAAGGAATTGACTATGATGAAACCTTTGCACCAGTGGCAAGAATGGAAGCCATCAGGATCTTTCTTGCTTTTGCTACATACATGAACTTCACAGTTTTTCAAATGGATATCAAAAGTGCCTTCCTGAATGGAAAAGTAAAAGAAGAAGTTTATGTAAAATAGCCTCATGGCTTTAAGAGTAGTGAGTTCCCTGACTATGTCTGTAAGCTTGACAAAGCTCTTTATGAACTAAAACAAGCACCAAGGGAATGGTATAAAATTCTATCTACTTTCTTTTTCAAAATAAGTTTGTTAGGGGAGGAATAGATAACACATTGTCTATTCTAATATATCCAAAGAAATGAAGAACTACTACCCAAAGTGTATAATTATAGAACATCATATTTGGCTCAACAAGTTATATACTTTGTAACATTTTAGAAACAGATGATAAAGAAATTGAAATGAGGTCTGATGGGAGAAACTCACTTACTTTGCTGACCGAGCTAATTAAGCTAAGATGACACAGAATATCATATTGAACTAGAACCGTAACACAAGGAACCTATTGAAGAAAGTATAAATTTCTTATATTCCTCATAAAGACGCTAATGGTACCTCTAAACAATCAAAAGCCAGATCTGCTGGATAAACTATTAATGAAACCCTATATAGAGGAATTAATGGGTTCACTGATGTATCTTAACTCAACAAGGCAAAGATAACAATTTTTTACATCTTTGTGAGCAAGATATCAAGCCACTCCAAAAGAATCACATCTAACAGATGTGAAAAGAATCTTTAGGTACCTAAAAGGTACTTCATCCCCTGGTTTGTATTATCTAAACTACTCAGGATTTGATCTTAAGGGATACTCAGAATCAGACTATGCTGGTTGTAACATGGATAGAAAAAGCACCTTAGGTGCCTGCCAAACACTTGGCGGAAAACTAGTTTGTTGGAGAGCTAAGAAATAGCAGTTAGTGGCTATGTCCTCAGCTAAGGCTAAATATGTTGCTGTTGCTGGGTATAGTAAAAATATTTTATGGATGAAAAGTCAATTCAGTGACTATGACATCCATTACAAGATGGTACCCATCTTTTGTGACAACACAAGTGCCATTGCTATATCCAACAATCCCGTCCTTCATTCAAGAGCCAATCATATTGATATAAGGTATCATTTCATCAGGGATCATATCCTTAAGGGAGATATTGAACTACACTTCATCCCTACTAAGTATCAGCTAGCTGATATATTCACAAAACCCCTGGATGAACCTACTTTCACAAGACTAAAAGCAGAGTTAGGCATGTTGAACATTGATTGATCAGTCTCCCTGATCAAACATGTCCAGTATGGTGTATATTTGTATCTCTCCCTGAACCCTTCTCCCTAAAACCAAATATGACTCCCATAACACTAAAGGACACATTCCATGAAGTAACTAAATACTACAAGTCTTTAGTTACTTAAATGTCCTAGTTTGGTGACTGAATACATTAAATAAAGAATAAATATTCTTTATCTAACTGTCATCCAATAGTCATGGGCCCATACTTCCCCATATATCACTCAAATATTCCACCATGCATTTAATGCTCACTCCCACATACACAATCCCTTCCTAATGTGTCTTTTCAGAGTCTACCTAACCGTTATCCATACGTCATGCCTGCAAAAAGAGCATGACACAAAATGGATATACAGTAGCCAAAATGAAAAGGATAGTGCAAGTGGTGGGGGTAGCATTAAATGCGGTTACCAAATAGTTTTAACCATTTTTAAAATAAAAGTTTAAAATATTAAAACATTTTCACACACTTCTCATATAAACACCCCCACAAAGAAGTTACACATACAAATTTTCAAAAAGCAAATAAACTCTGCTCAAATTTTCTCTCAATCAAAAAGTGCGTGTTCTTCAAGATTTCTGGGTAAAAACATCTTTATCAAACCATTTTTTGGTCGAAGTTGTGCATCTAAGATATCCATCTTATCATTTCTACAACCTTGATAACATATTAGGCATTTCACGATAGCGATCAAAGTTGGATTCAATTTGTGACCATATGGTGTTTGATATTCTGCCATTGTCCTTTTAAAACCAATTTTTTTTCAAAAATGGTAGCCAAGCTAGCAATTGAGTATGCCCATCAGTGTGGTGACTTAAATGTTGAATCCCTTATTTTTTAAACTAACAATGTTGTGGGAAATTTCAACTATCCCCAAAATGTCTCAGCATACAAGCCAATTTGCAAGTTCTTTATGAACTGCCCACTTAAAACGGCTTTTACAAAATGTCCCTAAGTCCTTTACCAAAACTACCTTAGTGAGTTTTGGTGTACTGCCATAACCTATGACCCAAGTCCACCCTCTAATGACTCTGTGGCTCGCCCACTTAAAGATTACAAAATCAAGTTTTCAGTGATGAATGGCAAAAAGCCATTGACCCTTGACTACAAAACCTTTGTTCAGTCTACTGGTCTTGATTGTAGTCCAGGCACCTATGTGTCTCATCTTTCTCCTGAGGCTGTTAAGGCTGAACTGGCTAAAATTATAACAAATCCAAGTTACTTGGACAAGATTCCTGTCTTGAAAAATGCATTTCCTGTGCCTTGGAGAATTTTGTTCACATTTGTGATTCAGGTTCTTAGCGGGAACTATTCATCCATTGAATATGTCAATTCTATTCAGCAGATGATAGCATATTATCTCATAACTGGGACAAAGGTTGACATAGGGGATATCATTTAGAGTGATCTTGTAACCAAGCTCACAAGTAAGTCTAGGAAGAAATACGTCTCTTACCCTAGATTTATTTCATGTGCTTTAGAAGTGTTACTGAGTGCTCAATACACTCAGGATGAAAATTTTATGAGTCTTCCTGGTATCTTGAGTAACTCTAATTTTTCAAAGGACCCATCCAAAGTCACTGAAATTGAATTGATGGCCTTAATGATTGCTGTAAACAATCTTGAATCATTAGTGTCTCCACTTCCTTTCTTTGGAAAGAAAAAGAAAAGGAAGTCTTAGACTGTGACTCCAACCTTACCCAAGTCACAAGGCCCTGAGGCTTTAGGAGCACTCTCTAAGAAGAGAAACAAGCCTAAGTCTAAAAAGCATACCCCTGAGACCCAAGTAACACCACCTAGTGTGCCAACGAAGGATTTCGAGAAAACCCAATCAGCCTCCTTAGGACAAACTGCTCATCCCCAAGATACAGAAGGAAACACACAACCCGCTGTTAAGGGATTCCATTCTCCACTCGATAAAGGCACTCATAAATCACAACCTTTGCTTGAGGGTACAACTATTGATCCCAAAGACTCAGGGGGAAATGTTCAGCCCACTGATAAGGGATTGCCTTTCACAGTTTCTGATGAAGGTACGGTTAAAACCAAGCCGTTACTCGAAGGGCCACATGGGGACAAAGACTCAAAGGAATTTAAACCACCCGCTGATATGGAACCATCAACTACTCCTGTTGCTGATCCCTAAGTGTAACAACCCAAGTTCCAGGTCAATACTTACTTCGAGCCATGATAATTATTTTACTATATAGTTGGATATAGTTGTTACGTATTTAGTGGGTTTGGGTGAAAGTTTTCATTTATTGGGTTAATTACAAGCCGTGTTTCAGATTTTTATTCGTTTAAGCGTCTGAGAGAGTTAAAAAAATTTATATTCTGCTCCGAGAGCGCGATTATATTTATTTTTGGTGTTTTATGGCTTTCCCTGTGTTTTTGTAAAAATCGTATCTAAAGTCTTGATCTTACGTAAATTAATATTTATTTAAACGTTTTAAACCGAATTAAATTTGGACGAAAGAAATAGTCATGGGAATATAAGCCCGAGACATGAGTGGTCGGTTTTTATTTAAGAAAAACATGTATGTGTCAAATATCTAAACTAAAAGAGAGAGAATGACTAAAAGGGTCAATAGCCTAAAGTGTTCTAACTATAAAAGGAAACAACACACTCACTTTTACCATTTTTATAAAAAATTTCACACACATACCCTCTCCCCTCCTCTTGTCGACGGTCACCACCACACTACCACCACCATCGCCGGAAAACTTACATGCAACACGATCCACTTATATATTCTTGTTCCTTATGAAAAACTAAACAAATCCCACTAAGAAAATACAACATGCATTGAGTATTTTACTAGTTTTAGTTCGGGTTAGTTTTGAATATTTTGGTTGTTATTTGGGGTATAAACACGCATAGACTAGTGTCGTGGTAGCTTGGTTTTAATTAAAAATCTTTGGTTTTGTTGTTGTAGGTTGCGTCCGAGTTTGAACCAAAAGGGGGAAGCCGAACGAAAGTTTTGTTTTCGATTTCGCTTGTGTAAAACTTGTTTGTAAGTCATCTCAAACTCTCTCATGATGTCAATTTATTTTTATCTATTGCATGCATATGATTATTGCTAGAGATCTAAGTGCGAGTGTGTCGAATAAATATTTATGAGTTAAACTCGAGTTTAATGAGTCTAGTGGATTGAGATAGGATAGTTAGGTGTATTTTTGATGTCGTTGAGGGTGAAAATAGCGTTTGAATGGTTTTGTAACGTGCGTTTTTGAGCAGAAAGTTTGACAGCAGGCGTAGTGTGTCGAGAAAATTTTAAAATCTATTTTAGGCTTTAAAAACAATAGAGAATATTCTTGCGGTCGTTTTGATATAAAATGGGTCTCGTAACTCTTAAAAACGAAGATTTTACGGCCAAATTGGTGTGTGTGTTAAAGTGTTGGGAGTTAAGGGGGAGGTCACAGGTTCGAAACCTGTGACTTCCTTTTTGATGAAAACATTTTTTTTTCAATTTTTCTTTTTGAAAACTAATCTATAAGCAATAATAAGCAACTTTTATAAAGGACTTAATTCTAAAACTTATTAATAAGCTAGAAATAAGCAGAATGAAGAGTGACAACTTAGCTTATCTAAGGGTTAAAGACTTATAACTAACTGTTTGGCTATTTAGACTAAATAAGCAAAAAGAAAACTTAAATAAGCATAAAGGACCAAAAATAAGCTAACAAAATAAGCTAAAAAGCACTTAAAAAGACACTAAGACAGATTGCTATAAAACAGATTTGAAGGACTTTTGACTAACTTTAAACTAAATTAAGAACAAATAAGTACTTTGGAATAAGCTAAAACCTGAAAACAAATAAAGACCTAGACACATTTAACACAGATAAGCTAAAAATAAGCAAACTAGAAGAAGAAATAAGCTAAATCAGATAGAATAAAAATGACAGATCACAACTTGTTTTTGGCTTTTTCTTTGAGAATAAATGACTATTTGTAGCTTAAAATTAAGACTCTAAAAGCTTGAAACAGATTTAGCTAAGACTATAATAAGCTAATATCAATAACAATTAATCAAAGATATGAAAAAATAAAGCCTTATTTAACCTGCATATTTAGCCATCTTGCCTAAACTAAACACCATCCTACTTAACTGTTTTTGATTAAAAGATTTTTTCTAGGTGTATTGATTCAAAACAGATTAACAATGATGCATTTGTAACTCATATTAAGCACTAAAACAACACTCAAATAGATTTTCAAAGAATTTAACATATAAGCAAATTTAAAAAACTAAAAACTAGCAGATTTTGAAATTTTGCTAAACTAATTTAAAACTTAACAATAACTAATTTGAACTTATGAAAACTTGCACTAAGACCTTATAACAACTTATGGAAGCTGATTGTTCTCTGAAAATAGCATCAACTCAAATTTCCATATTAAAAAGTGCTTGACCCAAACACCCCCTATTTCTGAAAAGCAACTTTACAGCTACAAAACAATTATAAAAGCATTAATCTAAATGCAAAGCCAATATTTAAGAATTCAGAATAAGCACAATTTAAAGCAGATAAGCATAACTAGGCAGTTAATAAGCCTGATGCAGAAATAAAGCAAAAAGAGTAAAGGAGAGAGTAACCTTGATCCTTTGCCACAAAACACGGGAAACAACATGCTCTATGAGTTTATCTATAAGCTCTAGCTTGTTAAAAACAAGCTACTAAGACCCTATAAGCCCTTCCATTATTGGCTTATCTTCCAAAAGCTTAAAACCAAAAACCTTAGCCAATTTGATGTAAACTCTAAACAGCTTGTACAAATAAGCTTAAGAAGCTTATTTGTACAAGTAAACACTAATTTGAGATTAAAATAGCTTATCTCATTTTTTTAAGAACATGTTATGAAGACTTATGATAGCTTAATATGAATTTAAAGAGAATTATTGTATAAGGATAAAAGCATTGATGTAACAGACAATTAAACTGAAATTATAACTTTTATTAATTCATAAAAAATGAGTACAAAGCTAAATACATGAAAAATAAGCTTAAAATTAAGCTAACCTAATCTACACTACTCCTAATCTAGATAATTCCTACTGTGTGATCTCCACTCTTGTTTATAGCAATGAGCAGAAGGTTCCAGGACCTCAGGAGCGTCTTCAAGCATAAATCTCAGCCCTTCAATCATAACAACTTTGAATCCATCCAATTAGAGCCCTTGGATCTCTTATACGTTTTTGCCCCAATCATATTCATCAGGATTGCCAGCGTGGCTACAATAGAGTCAGACGTGTCAGCATAACCTTCTAGAAGATATTCGTGCGTGCGTGGAGAGGTGGATTAACCTGTTAGTGTCACAGGGTAAAAGGGGAGGGAAAAAAGTGAAAGAGATAAACAGTGATTTATTTTTTAACCCGTGTTTATATCTTTGAATTTGGCTCGGATCATTTGATTTGGGCTTTGACTTGGGTTAAAAGGTTATGGATTGGATTTAGGACTTTTGTATTGTAAAAGGATTAAGGATTAACAAGTATAAAACTTAATGGGCTGACCCGGCCCAATAAAATGGGTACGGGTTGGCCCATTAGAGATAAATACGCCTTTGGTTTTGATTTCTCACGCTCTTCCCATTCCCGTGCTCGGTTTTATCCGTTTTGCTTCGTTTTTCGTCCATTTTGGCATATCTGTTACCTGCACAATACATTTGACAAAACACACATACACAATGTATTTCTCATGTATTTTTGGTTATTATTGGTCTTTTTAGCTTGTTTAAATAGGTAAAAGGTATGTGTATTTAAGAACATACCAAAATCCCCTATACTAAGCTACTGTCGTGTCCTCATGCAATGTCATAAACACACTTAGAAAACCAAAAATTTCAACCCCCTTAGACTAATCACCTCGAAAAGTAGCTAAGTGCTCATCTAAGGGAATTAAGAAATCACTAGTTTTGAAAAGCTCCCCGTTTTACCATTTTTATGCATTTATTATCATTCATACATATCATAACTCTACGAAACAAGAAATACTAAAAGGATAAATTCATCGTCCTTGATTTTTCACCCGCCCCAAACGAGGCTTAAAAACGAAATCATTGTTAAATACAAGTTAAGATGCTAACACTACTCATAAATGCTAATTGTGAACGCATAGCTACTTTTTGCCCCCTTATTCCTAAATCCTCTAAAGATTTTATTATTATTATTAGTGACAAATAGATTATGGCCTTATTTATATAAAGTAAACCCGGTTTAGACCACAATTAGTTTGAAATCCTTTCCTAAAGAGACGATAGAGGGAGAATTAAGGCCCACATTAAGGATCAAAATTTACAAGAATTAGGGTTAACCTTTTATTTCATCCGAAACACTCAACACGAGACCATAAATGGAGGCTTTATTGATAACTCTGGAGTCGAAATTTAAGCTTTATTATTATTATATGCAACATTATTAAACCAAGGTCCTTAAACAACTGCCAACATCGATATGCAAGCCGACCATGGGCGCTGGAGTCTTATTTTCGACCTCGGTAATTTTCCTTCACCTTTTAAAGGCTGCAACACGGTTGTGAGCTGGCAAGATGCAACAAACTTTTATTAGTCTTGGATTATTACTATGTCCCTTATTTAGAAGACTGACACATCGGTTGTGAGCCGGTAAGAGGCAGTAAACTTTTATCAGCCCATAGTTTTATTATTATTATTACCTCCACCCATTAAACGACAACCACATCGGTTGTGGAGCCGGCAATAGTTATGGTCCTTATTTCCGGCTTCGTTATATTACATCCACTATTAATATAGCCAAATTTCAAGTCCTGTGGTCTTTTAACTGCATAGACAACGGTAGCGAGCCGTCAAGAATTGGTAGCCTATTTCCCCACAACATTGACAAAACCTCGATGTGTACCTTACTTTTACCAGAAGGAATCTCTACGAAGTGATTTAAACTAAGAATCGCAAAAACCTAAAGCAACTTTATTTATTAACAATTATATAACGTTTATTAAGCTGATGGGAGCAAAAAGCCACAATTAACCTCTATGAGCTCTAAAGAGATCCAACTACTCTACGTTTAACATCTAACTTATATAAAACTCTATCATTTTTCGTTCTTCGCAAAATTAAAATCTTTAATAAAAATATCCGCGAACGCTTAGTCTAATAAAAACAAGCTTAGCATATTTAAAGTCTATCATGGAAACTTGCAAACTCTTGGCTTTTTCGAGCTAGAATTCACGTTTTAAAGCTTCTTGTATAAAAGACTAGCAAAAGCTTAAATTTATATAAGTTAAGGGGTAAGTTAGAGCGCAACATGCTTGATCAAGTCAAAATTTATTTAAAAAGACAAAACTACGTGTAGAAACTCTTATTCTATTTTTGAAAAAAATTTAAATTTGGCATATTTTTGCTATTTTTAGTGGAAAACGGGGTTACGTGAAGACAAGGCAAAAACAAATAAGATCAAATCGAAAGATCCCCCCATACTAGAACTACACATTGTCCTCAATGTGAGACTGTCACCCCCATACTAATTTCAAGGTATAATCTAAATATTAAGGGGTCTCTACGCAAATCTAAAGCCGTTTATTAATATGCTAATAGATAAACGTTAATCAATAAGATCTAGGATATCGGATTCCCATATATAAGCATGCAAAGGATTGAAGATAGAGTCAACGATGGACAAAACCACGAGTACGAGAGCCTTTAAAATCCGGGCAATCTTGGACACAAAATACGAAACACGATAAAGGAAGAAGCAAGCCTCCTCACATCACACTTATTTATAATTATTATAATAATATACTATTACTAAGGATAAGCATGGGTTGCCACCCACGAAGCGCTTATTTTTGTTAACCGAGTCTTGAGCCTGACTCGATCCCCCATACTTGATTTGGTCAAGGAGGATAGAAATGGAGAGAAGGAACATCCAATATAGGAATGTCCCATCCATAAATCATCATCGGGCTTTCAGAATCTTTAATAAGTTGAAAAACTTTAAAGCCCCAATGAGGAGTTTTCTCCTTGTTTGAAATGAGAATTCCAGGATTGAAAACTTTGTCCTCATTTTCAGATGAAAATGGAAGCAAAGTGTCAAACACAGGATAAAGGGTGGGAAGGGTGGGTAAAATATTAGCGCATGCACATAATGTTCTCTTGTTGAATTATCAAAAAATATCACCCCCACTTGTTGTTAGTTAAAACTCCCTATCCGGGCTCAATATCAAAGTAAACATCATCATTTAGAGGTTTTTCAGGAGGACGAGGAGATGAAGGAACATTATAAAAATCAACGTGAAATGATTCATACTCAGGAAGGGAAATATAATCATTGTTAAGTAATTCTGCAAGAAAAAGAACATCCCCCTCCGAATCATAGTCGTCATTCTCAATACCCGGTGGTATCGAGTCATCCGGAGCAAGAAATAATATCGATTTCCTCCATAAGAGAGTCACTATCCTCGACGGGGATATGGGGAGAAAAGATTCGATTAATAGCATCAGAATCTTAGAATTAAGTTCTTCTGTAGAGTGAGGAAATGAATCATCATTCAATAATTTTTCAATTAGACGAATATCTTCTTTCGGATCGGCTTCAACAATTCTCGGTAGAATTGGATCGATAGGAGCGAGTTTACTGGTGAACTCCTCGATAAGAAAAATTATCGAATTAGCACGATTAAGCAAAGATTGTATTGAATCGGGTATGGTATCTAAGTGATCAATTTCTTTTCCTGGGGAAATAGAAACGATAAAACCCTCATTCTTAGAAGAAGAATCATCACAAACGGGCATATCACACTCACTTTCATTATCGGATAAATCCTCAGATAAATCCTCAGACTCACATGGGTTAGGTTGTGGTACTTAATACTAGACTCATTTTCTTCGTCCGATTCTATTTCCGGAATAGTGTTAAGATGCTCTTCCTTCATTATAGAGAGAATGTAATCGGTAAGTCGGATGTGATGGCACAGACAGAGAAGTCAGAAATAATACTCTCAAAGGCATAGAACATTCCTCGTCACATCATTATCATCTGAGTAAATAGGAGGCTTCCAATATTGAGAACTAACTTTAGCTTCCTGCTCTTCCTGCATTAGCTGATTTGAATTTTCATCAAGAGTTTAAAGTAGCAATTCTTGCATACTTTCTGGTTTATTTTCCTCTTCTTCCATAACTTGCTTAATTTTAAGAAATCTCTCCTCAGCTAGCAATAAATCCATACTCTTTTCTTTAGGAGGTATTTGATCATACTTCTTTAAAAAGGCTTGTACAACTTCCATTAGATTTTCTCGAGCTTGCAGCATTTCCGTACTCGTTTCTTGAGGGGGTTGATGAACGACGGAATACTGCGGGGGTTGGAATTGGTCAAAACCGAAAGAATTAGAATTATAGCAAGGGTTAGGTTCATAGTAATTTTGATTCATCGGCTGACACTGAAAACTTTCATGAGAACCCCCGCAGTTTTCACAACAAAGATATTGTTATGGGTAACTCTGTGAATTTTGTGGGTAAAAATTATCACTAGAGTTTTGATTGTAGCACGGTTCTGGCTCATAGACAAGCGGAACTTGATGTGGACAATCATAACCATAGTGAGCATCGTTCCCACATAGCTCACAAGAGTATGTCTGGGGTTGTGGAGAGTGGTGGAAAAATTCGAGGATTATTGGAAAAGAATTTGGATATTGGATCATAAACTTTAAAAATGCATTTTCGAACAAAATCCATTATCAATACTTACACATCCACAACCACGCACAAAACACAGTAAACAACAACAACTGCCATCAAATCCATCTAAGTTTTTTACAATAAAGACAATGACGATAGTCGAGTGATGCCATAAGAAATAAACGATAGAGGAAAAGAAGATTATTTTTGGATTTTATGAAAGAGAAAAATTAATCAAAGAAATTATTTTTGGTTCTGATAGTTAAAAGTGCACGGTAGCTCTCTAGAAAACATACAAAGAAGTAGAGGAGCGGGTAAGCGCGAAGCTTTTAAAAACATTCGAAGTTCGTAGGATCGACCCTCGTTATACCTCTCTTATAGTATGTTAACTAAAGAAGAGCCGAAACGACAATTAACAAACAGTTATTTTTAATATTAAAATATAATAAAATAAAAATAGAAGTGTAAAATATTTTTGTATTTTTATATAAAATAAAACAAAATCATTCACGGGGAAAGGATCTTCAAGGCTCGAATACAAACAATCCCGCAAAAATCGCTACACCTCTCCCCGGCAGCGGAGCCATTTTGATGTTCGTCTAAATACGTTATCAAAAAAATAACCCTTAAATATATAATATATATAATAAAATACATATACATATACGTAAGCAAAGTATCATACAAATTATTCTTAGGAAAAAATAATAAGTAATCAACACATGTATCGTTCTCCTAGGTGAGAGGTGAATGGAAATTCACGTTTATGTCGGGAATCGAGCTTGATTATCATAAAAGATTTAGGTTTGGTTTCTAATTCTAATAACGCAAATGGAAAGTAAATTGAAGGCACACTAATCTAAAATGGTACAATTAAAACATTATGCATTAAAACGATAACGAGAATTTTAAAAACGCGACAAAAACCTAAATTATCAAATTTTAACCCTAAAATGTAAATTTAATTTCTAACAGTCCTAAATGATAAAAAATAATTTTAGAAAAAAGAATTATATTTTTTTGACTTTTATTTAATTTTTTATGAATTAAAAACATATTTAATCTAAATTAAATATTAAAAATAGTAAACTAATTATTAAAAATCTGGAAAAATTATGAAAAAATTACTTTAACCTATTTAGAATCTATGAAAAATAAAACTGGAAAATAAGCTGAAACAAATAATTAGTTAAAAAGCAAATAAGCACAAATAAGCTTAAAACTAAAAATGACTAAATATTTAATGGTGCATGATATTAAACGAAAAAGACCCAAGGGCAGATGGTAGAGGGTGTGTGTGTTAAAGTGTTAGGAGTTAAGGGGGAGGTCACATGTTCGAAACCTGTGACTTCCTTTTTGATGAAAACATTTTTTTTCAAATTTTCTTTTTGAAAACTAATCTATAAGCAATAATAAGCAACTTTTGAAAAGGACTTAATTCTAAAACTTATTAATAAGCTAGAAATAAGCAGAATGAAGAGTGACAGCTTAGCTTATCTAAGGGTTAAAGACTTATAACTAACTGTTTGGCTATTTAGACTAAATAAGCAAAAAGAAAACTTAAATAAGCTAAAACAGACTCACTCCTAGACCTAATAAGCATAAAGGACCAAAAATAAGCTAACAAAATAAGCTAAAAAAAAGGGCACACTTAAAAAGACACTAAGGACGATTGCTATAAAAAAGATTTGAATGACTTTTTGACTAACTTTAAACAATTAAGAACTAATAAGTACTTTGAAAAATTAAAGGCCCCTTAAAACTGAAAACGGAAATACCTAGACACATTTAACACAGATAAGCTAAAAATAAGCAAACTCGAAGAAGAAATAAGCTAAAACAGATAGAATAAAAATGACAGATCACAACTTGTTTTTGGCTTTTTCTTTGAGAATAGATGACTATTTGTAGCTTAAAATTAAGACTCAAAAGCAAGATTAACACTCTAAAAGCTTGAAACAGATTTAGCTAAGACTATAATAAGCTAATATCAATAATAATTAATCAAAGATATGCTAAAATAAAGCCTTATTTAACTTGCATATTTAGCCATCTTGCTTAAACTAAACACCATCCTACTCAACTGTTTTTGATTAAAAGATTTTTTCTAGGAGTATTAATTCAAAACATATTAACAATGATGCATTTGTAACTCATATTAAGCACTAAAACAACACTCAAATAGATTTTCAAATAATTTAACATATAAGCAAATTTAGAAAACTACAAACTAGCAGATTTTGAAATTTTGCTAAACTAATTTTAAAACTTAACAATAACTAATTTGAACTTATGAAAACTTGCATTAAGACCTTATAACAGCTTATGGAAGCTGATTGTTCTCTGAAAATAACATCAACTCAAATTCCCATATTAAAAAGTGCTTGACCCAAACACCCCCTTATTTTTTGAAAAGTACTTTTAAGCTAAAACAATTATAATGCATTTAATCATAATGTAATAAGCAAATAAGATAAAATAAGCACAATAAAGCAAAAATAAGCATATATAAGCTGTTTAATAACAGGATCAGAAAAATAAAGCGAAAAGATTAAGGAGAGAGTACCTTGATCCTTTGCACAAAACAAGAATATCAACATGCTCTATGAGCTTATCTACAAGCCCTAGCTTGTTAAAAACAAGCTATTAAGACCTTATAAGCCCTTCCATTATTGGCTCATCTTCTAAAAGTTTAAAACTAAAAACCTTAGCCAATTTTATGTAAACTCTAAACAGCTTGTACAAATAAGCTTGAGAAGCTTATTTGTACAAGTAAACACTAATTTGAGATTAAAACAGCTTATCTTATTTTTTTAAGAACAGGTTATGAAGACTTATGATAACTTAATATGAATTTAATGAGAATTATTGTATAAGGATAAAAGTATTGATGTAATAGACAATTAAGCTAAAATTATAACTTTTATTAATTCATAAAAACGAGTACAAAGCTGAAGAAAAGAAATACATGAAAAATAAGCTTAAAATTAAGCTAACCTATTCTACACTACTCCTAATCTAGATAATTCCTACTGTGTGATCTCCACTCTTATTTATAGCAATGAGCAGAAGGTTCCAAGACCTTAGGAGCGTCTTCAAGTATAAATCTCAGCCCTTCAATCATAACAACTTTGAATCCATCCAATTAGAGCCCTTGGATCTCTTACACGTTTTTGCCCCAATCATATTCATCAGGATTGCCAACGTGGCTACAATAGAGTCAGACGTGTCAGCATAACCTTCTAGAAGAGATTCGTACATGCGTGGAGAGGTGGATTAACCTGTGAGTGTTACATGGTAAAAGGGGAGGGAAAAAGTGAAAGAGATGAACAATGATTTATTTTTTAAACATGTTTTGGTAGTTGTTTGAAGTCAAAAATGGCATTTTAATGGATTTTGTACTAGTCGATTTTGAGCGGAAACTTCGACAGCCCCGTGGCGTGTTGAGAAATTTTTAAAAGTTATTTTTGATATCGAAAAGTGATATAGTTCGCCTTTAGCTATGTTTTGCTAGGTGGCTCGTTGCGTAACTCTTAATAACGAACGTTTTATGGCTAAATGAAGTTTGGTAAATTTTGGTGTAAAAGTCAACTATGAAGTTTGACTTTTAAAAGTCAAACTTGCGTATATTTTTAAATATGGTCTTTTATGAGAAAATGGTTCATAATGTTAGTTAAGTAATAATGAAATATGAGTTCGGATTATACTATCCTTACTTTCGGCAACTTTCTAAAAATAGAAACTTTGCGGTAAACGTTGTGCTATTGTTGGTGCGTCGAGATAAATATTTTGCGTCGCACTTGGAGATTGTAGTATGTGATTATATATATACGGAATGGATATATATATATATACATATATATATATATATATATATACATATATATATATATATATATATATATATATATATATATATATATATATATATATATATATATATGCAAGTATGCATTATATGAATTGTTTTATTTATAGTCACGTACCGCTATATATATTTTATAGGTCGCGGTTGAGACGTGAAGTTGTTTGCTTGTGTTAAGTTGTTTGATTGGATACTTTTGCTTAAGGTGAGTTTATAGCCTCGCATTTTTAAATCTTTTGATGTTTTATAAACCCGCGAGGGAGATACGTGCTTGTTTTTAAAAATCGAACACATATGATTTTATGGTATGCTGGACCCAATTATGTGATATTTCCGCATGAGTAGTGATTGCTAAAGTCCCTAATATCATGAACCGTTAATTACCCGGTGAGGTAAACGCTTGTGCATTAAATAGATCTATTGGGTTTGACAATCCCGTCCGGGGTATGGATCCGACGGTGAACACCCTGTCAAACGAACATTTTGTATTGAGACGAGTAGGTATGTGGCAATCATACCTTGTTTTGGGGCAAGTTTTAGACATATGAAAAGATACATGTATTGTTAAGGTATCGGTGTCATGAGCTTAATGGCGTGAAATGAATTTGATACATTGTATTTGTTGCAATGTTTTTCTCGAGAACTATACGTGTGTTCAAAGTTTTATACTCATTGTTTATAAACTCTGTGGACTCACTCAACAATTTTTTTGACGTTTTAAGCATGTTTTATCTCAGGTAACCAAGGATGATGGAAACGATGGAGTGAAGGTCTTGTGCGTGCGGTCTCTTGTGTAGAAGCTTGCTAATGTGTTCTTTGTTTTCATAAAACAATGTCTTTAAATTTGAAACAATTACTTTTCAAATGCTGTGATAGATTTGGTTACGATTTCTATGGGACTAAATGCATTTACTCTGATATTAAATAATGGAAGACATGTTTTGTAAATGTCTCTTTTAAGTCATTTTCTATATCTTGGTGTATTGTGCTTTGAAGTAACACCCATTGTGGATTCCGCTGCGCATTGTGAAATTGGGGGTGTTACAGATTGGTATCAAGAGCCTAAGGTTATAGAGAACTAGGTCAAGTTTTAAAAACCTAAACTATAACTCTTCTACACACGCCAAGACTCCTTGTTCCTTTTGGTTACTGATAAAAAGAGCTTTCTCTTTGGATGTTTTAGCACGTGTTGGGTGCATGATTGTTAAAAATGTTTTTGCACGTGTTGGGTGCATGATTGTTAAAAATGTTTTTGCACGTGTTGGGTGCATGATTATTAAAAATGTTTTTGCACCTGTTGGGTGCGTAATTGTTAAAAATGTTTTTGCATGTGTTGGGTGCATGACTGTTATGCGGTTATATAATAAATATACTATTATATATTCAAGATATATTGACTATTAGTCTTGTTTGGAAGCATAGTCGTTTGTTGCATAATTACGCAACCGTTATTTCTAATAATAATAATTCTTATTATAATATAATTATTAAATATTATGTAATTTCCAGATTATCATGGTGAACGTATTTCCTCCCGATCATGTTGATGACTTACCCGAGGTCGAGCCGAACCAACCCGATCTTGCTCCCGCTATTCCCGAGCCTGCCTTAGTCGATGAGAATGAGGAACCGAAAGAAGAAAAAGAAGAGTTCGAAGACGAAGAAGAGTTTGAGGAGGAAGAACCTCAAGAAGAAGAAGATATGGAGGTAGACATTGGGGAAGAAGAGAATAAACCAGAGCTGACGTTTCCATATGTAGAGGCGGATCCTCTTAATCCACCGCCACCTGCTTCTGATTCGAAGTCCGATATGTGGTTGAGGTTGAGGACATGGTTGAGCCCGAGGATGAGACTGTTCCTAATAGTGTCCATGAGGTAGGTGAGTCGTCTACTGCCACTTTCCTTTGAGAGGATGGTGATAGTCTGTTACCTAGTTTCATGAGGAGGGACATTAACTCTCTTTTTGGTCGGATTGCTTCCCTTATAAGACGAGTCTGTGGTCGCGAGACGGCGCATACATTGGTCGAAAAGAAGGGAAAAGCTAAGGATAAGTATTATGGTAAGTTGATTGCGGATTTGGGTAATGAAGTGCGATGTAGTGTGGGAGAAAGAGAGGCTGTATTGGAAGATCTTATCAAATAATTTGGCAATGCTAAAGAAAAAGTTGAGTGTAAGAAGTTGAAGAAAGAGCTGGAAGACACAAGGTTAAGCAACACACTTCTTCGTATGCAGAGAGAACGAGTCGAGAGAGATCTTTATTGGACTAGAGTTCAAGCTCATGAGTTTTACCGGGAGATGATTCGTAGGGGAGTTGTGTTTGAAGAAAGACCGAATGAGGCTATCGATGTTCCGGTCGAGGATGAGGAGAGTCCATCATCTGAGCCGCTAGGATCCCCTCGTGACTCTTAGTAGTTTAGTTTCATTAGTAGTATCTTTATTGTGTAATCACTAAACTAAATCCTTAGTTAGTAGACTTGATGCTAATGGTTGTAACTGTTTGTATCATTTTGTGAAACAATACAACTAAGTGTTAACTCTTTTTGTGATGAATAATGAATGACTATCTTTTGATTACTACTTGATGTTGTGGTCGATTTGCTTTATACACGTTATGATTACATCATGGTATGAATGCTTATCAAGGTTTTCTTTTGTGTCATGACAGAATCATGCCACCAAAATCGAGACCTTTGACTCAAGTTGCCATTGAGCAAATGATCACTTAAAGAGTTAATGAGGCTTTGGCTGGTGATCGAGCTAGGCGAGTTAATGCTAGCGGTGCTGGCGGATCTGGACAAGGTGGGGCACCTGCGCCCGTGAATGCATTTTGTCGGGTTTATGAAGTGCAACCCTACTGTTTTTCATGGTACTAAAGGAGCTGTCGAGTTGCGAAGATTGTTTGAGAAAACTGAGATGGTTTTTGGAATCTGTGAATGAGCAGAAGGTAAGAAAGTTTAGTTCGCTGCTGCTACACTGCAAGGACCTGCTTTGACTAGGTGGAACACTAAGGTTGCAACTATGGGATTGGAGGCTGTTAACCAGATTCCCTGGACTGAAATGAAGCAATAGATGGCTGCAGAGTTTTGCCCAGTGGAAGAAGTTCAAAGGATAGAGCACAAGTTGTGGAATCTTAAGGTTAAGGAGTATAACATTGCTGCTTATACCCAGAGGTTTAATGAATTAGCCTTGATGTGTCTAAGAATGGTCGAGCCGAAAAATGTGAAAATTGATGCTTACATCAGAGGATTGTCTGAGAACATCAAGGGTGAGGTTACTTCTTCAAAGCCTACCAACCTGAGTGAAGCTGTGTGTATAGCGCACAAGTTGATGGAGCAAAAGTTGCAAGCAAAGAAAGTGAGGGATATGGAAGGAAATAAAAGGAAGTGGGAGAACTTCCAAAGTGGGAACAGTAGTAGGGGCAACTATAAAGATAAATCTCGCCATCAGCAGATAACCAAAAGCCAAAGAAATCGTCGAGCAATAACTACTGCTTTGAAATGAGGGTAATGTCCCTACTAACCCCTCCGCTATGTCAACTGATGCTTTGTTCATTCTATTGGTCCTTGTATAATCCAATGCCATAACTGTGGAAAGGTTGGGCACAAGTCAAGGTATTACAAGGAGAAGAATGTTGCCACTGGTGCAAACACTTTGCCCGTTTGGACTTGTTATGATTGTGGTGAGCCGGGGCATACTAGGAACCACTGCCTAAAGAAGAACAAGCCACAAGGTGGAAACGCTAGTGGTCGAGCCTACGTGATTAAGGATGCTGACAAGCAAGGGCCGAATGTGGTTACGGGTCCGTTTCTACTCAATAACCGCTATGCTTCTGTTCTGTTTGATTTGGGTTCCGATAAGAGTTTTATGAATACTAGATTTAGTCACTTAATAGATATCAACCCGGATAAACTAGATGTTAGCTATGAAGTCGAGTTAGCCGATGGAAAAGTGGTTAGCACTAACACGGTGTTGAGAGGCTGCACTCTAAATTTAGTGAACCATCTTTTCGAAATCGATCTCATGCCTATTGAACTTGGTATGTTTGATGTCATCATTGGGATGGATTGGTTAGCCGAGCATGATGTCGTCATCGTCTGTGGCAAGAAAGTTGTTTGTATACCTTGTGGGAACAAGACGTTGATAGTCAAGGGTGACAAAGGTCTGTCCTGACTAAAGGTCATATGTGTATTAAGGCCTATAAGTATATCGAGAGAGGCTATCAGATGTTTGTGGCACACGTGACTAAGAAGAAATCGAAGGAGAAACGTCTGGAAGATGTGACAGTAATTCGTGACTTTCCTGAGGTGTTTCTTGATGATTTGTCGGGACTTCCACCACCTAGGCAAGTAGAGTTTAGAATCGATTTGGTACTCGGGGCTGCACCTATTGCACGAGCACCGTATCGTCTGGCACTGTCCGAGATGAAAGAATTGTCGGTTCAACTGCAAGAATTGTTAGAGAAAGGATTTATTCGCCCGAGTTTATCACCGTGGGGAGCTCCGGTGTTGTTTGTGAAGAAGAAGGATGGATCCTTTCGGATGTGCATTGATTACCACGAACTGAACAAGCTGACGATCAAGAATCGTTATCCTCTTCTGAGAATCGACGATGTATTTGATCAACTTCAAGGTTCGAGCATGTACTCGAAGATAGATTTACGGTCATGTTACCATCAGGTTCGCATTAAAGAGGAGGACATTCCAATTACTGCATTTAGGACTCGGTATGGTCACTTTGAGTTCCAAGTGATGTCGTTTGGACTGACCAATGCGCCTGATGTGTTTATGGACTTAATGAATCGAGTATGCAAGCTATATCTTGATAAGTTCGTGATTGTGTTCATTGATGATATTCTAATTTATTCCAAGAACAAAGAAGAGCATGGAGAGCACCTGAAGATTATCTTGGAGCTACTTAAGAAGGAGCAACGGTATGCCAAGTTTTCAAAGTGTGACTTTTGGCTAGATTCAGTACAATTTCTCAGTCATGTAATTGACAATAAAGGTGTTCGTGTTGATCCTGCCAATATTGAGGCAATAAAGAATTGGGCTGCTCTAACAACACCAATGGAGGTGAGGCAATTTCTTGATTGGCTGGTTACTATCAAAGGTTTATTGAAGGTTTTTCTCTGATTTCCAAGCCTCTTTCTAAGTTGACTCAGAAAGATAAGAAATATGAGTGGGGTAAAGAAGAAGAGGAAGCTTTCCAGACACTGAAGCAGAAATTGTGTAGTGCATCTATCTTAGCATTGCCTGAAGGGCGGGAAGATTTCATGGTTTTTTGTGATGCATCACTCAAAGGTTTTGCTTATTGTTATTACATTCAAATGACATATGTTTCTGATTTGAAGAATACTGAAGATTCCTATGGCTTTCTTCTATTTTCCCTAAATTATTCGAGATCCAACTACTTTTAGACTTAGAAGGGACCTTATCATTCTGTAGGATATTGTTCCTAGGTTGTGGTCTTCTGCGTTCCTAGTAGTGGTTTGTAACGTCTGTTAAGAGAGTACCAATTTCGTTTTGAATTTACATCATTCTTAGTCATGACATGACGGTTGTGAAAATTGTGATCGGTTTTGTCTTACGCATGCTCTTTAACATGTTTGTCTGGCACAAATTTTTTTACCTAAGAGCTTTAAAAAGATTAATCCTAAACATTCTGATGCAATTCATTATCATTTTTCATACTTTTGATCTTGTCGGTGTTGGGTTACCAAGTATGAAGTGACTGTATTTGGACAAATCATTGTCTCATTAACCTTTTGAGGAACACGTGTTTTTGAACATTTTGGGACGTTCCGATTGAATTGCATTTGGATGTCTCACAACAATTTTTTTTCTTAAAGTGGCAAGAAGGTTTCCTCTCGGTGATTGATTTTGAAAAGCTTAGTATTCACACTTCGTACCTTTGGTGATGTCCTTTTGTTCAGAAACCTTATCAAATAACTAGGCTCTTAGCATTAGCTTTGTAATAATTCGTTGTCATGTCTATTTGTTTTGCACAAAGTGTCATTTATTTTTTGGTTTGTGTTCTGTCACAGAGATAGAGTCAAACAGCATTCTTGGATGTGGTCTTCTTAGATGAGATTTTGTTTAGCATAATTCAAAGCCTGAAACTTTAATTCCACGTTCTCATTCTCTAGTTTCTGAGACAAAGGATCAAGGGTATCTGATATCACATGGAGTATCTTACCTTTACCTTGAGATCTCCCAGTGAGCTTGGCAACGTTCGATCTTTTGTTGCATGTCATTATAAGTCTTTATCCATATGAAATTTGTCATATTCTGCTATTCTTCACAACTTTTTGTACAATCATTCCAAAAGTTAGCATTTCTCATTCGTCTTATTTTATTGATATAATTTTCGAAAAACATTCTTTTCGTAGTGCAGCTAGTTTGGAGATTTGATGTATCTACAAGAGAATTGTTTTGCACAATAGACATAATATCTTGATCGACAACTGCCTTAAGAGGACCTCAATTTCTAATGCCAAAAGCCTTGTGTGTGGCAGAGAATCATCAGCTTCTTTTGCAAGAGATTTGAAGTCTCGACAAAATTTGGCTGCTTTCTTTCAAATTTGCATTCGAAATTTTGCATCTCTAGCATCACTAGGTTAACGCTAGGGGAAAATTCCATCTTTACAATTTTATGGAATGCTTGGTGAACAGAAGACGACCAATGTGTAATATCAAAGTCAATTTGTTATTTGGACAAAACACATTGAAGTGTTACAATGTGCTTTTACATCATTTAGAAATTTTCGTCTGAACACTTGGTGTAGTATCATCCGAAAACTCTTCATTTGGTATTGAAATTGGTTTTTAGAAAAACATTGGCTGTTTTGGAAGTATTTGAAAAATATAACTTTTTACTTGCTTGTCCGTGTTGAGATACAAAAAATCCCCAAAGATGATTATCTGGTTAATTTGCCTATTTTATTTCTTTGTTTAATTGTTTCATTTTTGGCCGACTCTTTGAGCAAGTTTGCTGTGTCTCTCCGAATCCATACACAGCTAGGTGGATCATGTACTTTTAATAAACACCCTGCCAATATACAAATTGTTGTTTTAAATGATTTTAATAACCTAAGCCATTTTTCTGTTTGGTGTGGTAAAATGAGTCTGGCTTAGGTGAAAGCATGTGCATCGTTTGAATCGATTGACCCGTTTTGACCAAAATATTATCTTATTCTCAAATTGAATTTATTTATCAAGAAGCTCGTCTTCGCGTATTTTGAAATATTTTAAGGACTTCCAACGTTTTTCTTTTTTCTTGAAGAGAAGAAACAATGATTTTTCTTTGAAAGCTAGTTTGTTATTTAATTAGATTCTGCCAATTTCCATCATTCAAAGGTTGCTTATTTGTTTAGCAGAACTTAAATGGAGAGCATTTATCTTTTTTAGTAAGACATTGTTCTTGATAAACACACTTTTGATAATACCTTTCAAGTTTGTCATACTTTTCCTGATTGATTTCAACATTTTTACTTGTATTTTTATATCTAGCAAGATTCAGTGGTCAAATAGCATTTGTTTCTCTCAACTTGCGATTGACCGAGTTGACTTTCTCAACTTCAATTGCTAAATTATTATATAATGAATCATATAAAACACGTGTTTCCTCAACATTTACGGGATGTTGTTCTACTGTTCCCCCACTTTGTTCCACAATAGAAACCACAGAGATGACATTACTATCATTCTGTTGTATTTGGTGTGGTTCTGGCAATCGGGTCCGAGTTTAGTGCAGTATACTGCTCTTCTTGAGTAAACATATTGAATATATCATTATCATAACAATTTTCATAATGGTGTACCTGAGCTGATCCATCTGAATCATAGACATGAGCTTTGTTAGACTGAGTACCCGATGTAGATGCTTGCTGCAAATTATCCTGTAAATTGCAGTTGGCAGTTACTTTCTCAATCTCTTCATATGGAACTATGCAGTTGAAATCAAAATTTCTATAATTGAGTTGGATCCCTTGCTTCATCCTTTTGTAGCAATCCGTAGTTGTGTCTGACGATAAGGCAGCATCCTTTTCCTTGGCTTTATGAGAGGTGCTGGCATAATGACCCTCTCCTTGCGTGTAACACCTTATCTGATTTACATTAATCTCAATTCTATTACCTATGCCCGTATTGCTACAAAAATTCCTTCCCAGGTTGATTTGCAATCCCTTGAAACAAACACTAAGACCATTCTGATTCTAACAATTTTTGTAAATTCTGGATTTCAGAATCTGCATTTAGAACAACCTGATTCCTGACATTCTGCACTTAATTAGGTCTAAACTGGTTCCCAACATTATCTTCAACCATAAGCATATGTCTATCTTGATCTATATTCATCCTCGGTTGTGTAATTTGTATGTTGCTAGGGTTTGATGAACTTCTTTGGTTGTTATTTGTGGGAGTAGTACCATTTAGAGTAAATGCCTTAGCCATGAGTGCAAGTGCCATGTCAAATGCAGTTGTGGGATCTGAACTGTCTTCGAGATTCTGCATTGGTTGTGGCATGTAGTTCGTGTTGAATGAAGGTTGTGGGACAAAGTCGTAGTTGGGTTGTGGATGTTGTATGTAGGTAATGAGTGATGAGTGATCTAGGTGAAACGATGTCTGAGTGTTTGCCATTAATGCCAAAGGATCATGTGTGTTTGTAAGTCGTTGTGCTCTAATAGTATTGATGTCATGTTGATTTGGCATTGCAAAAGTGATGTAAAATGATATGCAAGGATCTTAAGTAGGTAAAGTGATTTTTGTTGTGGATTGAAACCAATTAACGTTCATGGGATTTTACAAGTCTTGATTAAACCAAGAAAACACGTGAGTATTTCGTTGGATTTTACTAAATCAAGAAGAAACCATAAAAATAGAGTTGTTGGTGAAATCGTTGTGGTTTTTGAAGTATTTGAGCTTTTGTTAACGATTAATGAGCGAAAATGATGAACGGTTACTACACTTCCAACTTAAAATGATTAAAGGTTGATTAAGACACAAATACGGACTAACGGTGTAATCGAAATCCAATAAAAGTGCTTAACGGTTGTTAATTGAAGTTGTAGGGACTAAAAGTGCAAAACATTTTTACTTTGGAGGGTTAAAGGCTGAAATATAAGGTGTAAGGACTAACGATGTAAGGTTGTTTCAACAAATAGGGTTATAAATCAAATAAAGGACTTGATGTGAATTAGTCTTGAACTTCAAGGGCTGCATGTGACAAAAAGGAATTTTGTTTACTAAATAAAACGTCTTCCCTCCTTTAAGTCATCTTGTTCGTTTCAAAGTTGTAAAAAAACCAACGAATGTAAAATTGATCTCGCGGAGTGGAGCGGTTATCGTCGGTGAAATGTGAAATACACACGTTGAACGAAAAGCTAGTCACGGTCATAAGGTAATAGAATTTTAAGTCCAGTAAAATTAACCATCACACGAAACGGAAAAAACCAAAATGACGAAATGTATGTATTGTTCCTGTTGAATTGCTAAATCGGTTTCCACACAAAAGCAGATCGGTTCCAACTAGAGTAGGAGTAGATCGGTTCCAACTAGCGTAGCAGTAGATCGGTTCCAACTAGAGTTCAAGTAGATCGGTTCCAACTACTTATACAATAGATCGGTTTTACTAAGTTCTAAATCGTACAATCGTCCTTTGTAGTTATAATCATGAATCTTGGTCTCCTTTCTTGTTCAAACCGTATGGACCACAATGAGTAACAACAAAACTTGTCCTTATGCTTATCTTAGCCATGGACACAAAATAAGCCAACGCAACCTAGAAAAAATAAGCTTTAAAAAAAGCTTGAGAATAAGCACTTATACACGAATAAGCTCGGAAAATATGAGGTTTTGCAAATAAGACTATAAACCTCTCTAGTGTGAAACAGGTTTTAAAGCTTTGTAAAGGAATAAGCTTAAAAAGTCAAAAAACCATATTAACTTTCCTAGGCCCACAAAAGGAGTTCACGAATAAGCCCAAATAAGCTCGGTATAAGCTTGAACCAAACCACACAGACAAACCACAATAAGCCGAGAATAATAAGCATACAAATTTTTTTTGACTTAAGCTCAAATTGGCTAAGAAAACGTACCATTTATCAACAAAGAAAATGCACCCCTACTGTTTTGCAATACGAATAGACATACCTTTTTTTTTATTTTATTCAGACAAAATTTAAGCCCAATATTGTTTTTATAAAGAAACTGATTAAAAAGCCATCGTATAACCTTACTGTTTGAAAATGTGAGATACGAAAAAGAACCACATAAAATAAGCTAAACTTAACTTTAAAACTAGGCTACGAAAGAAAACTATAAGCTAAAATAAGCTAGAATAAGCCCAAAAATAAGTCGAACGAATAAGCTCAAAAAAATTACCACAACAAAAACACTAAATCCAACCTGGTACTTGTGGGTTATGGGCCCACCACGCTTCTGCTGAGCCACAAAATTAAAAAGAAGAGAAATCAAAAAGAAGAGAAATTAAGTGTACGTCTGATACCACATGTTTCATTCTATCGTTTCATCACCATAAACACAAAATTAAGATAAGAAATCTTAGAGAGAGAAAAAAGAACTAGAGAGAGAAATAAAAAGAGAGAAAATGGTTACTTACACTTAGAGAGAAAAATGAGAAGCAACACCCTTCACCTTTGTGGTAAAGCGGGTACTTATACAAGAGTGGATTAGGCCGGCCATGGCTTGGCAGGGGGCTTTGGTAGGCTTCCATGGTGGGCTTGATTACCTAGTGGGATTCTAGGCCCAAAAACATAGACTATATTTATAGCTTAAATTAATTCCTTAAAATACGTATCCTAATACAAGGCTCAGGATTGATAATGACCATCACTTTACTAAAAACACGTCTAACAATCTCCCCCAAAGGGGTGGTTATTTAATTGTGGATCCTTCTTGTGACGTCTTTAGTCTTGGAGCCTTGTATTCTTGGGAATTCTTTTGAGGTTCATTTTGCATGCTTGTGATCTTGGATCTTGATCTTTAACTTGATATTCTTTGACAAAATACTGATATCATGGTCTTTGGTCTTGATTTGTCTTGACTACTGAGATCACGGAATCTTTATCCTTGAATCTTTATGCCTCTTTGCGATCTTGTGTCATCACCCTCATGCTCAAGGTCTTGAAAGCTTGCTAACAATCTCCCTCAACATTTTCTTTAACATGATTACTTGTACCACATCATGGAAGGAGTAGTACTTGATCCACTTGTGGATATGTTTTTGTTATTGTCCGGCAATCTTGTCAAAAATGTTCTTTTGAGGAAGTGCTTGTACATCAGAGATTACGGAAGACTTTGATAGTTTAAGCTTTCATCATGTATATATCTTTATCGATTAAGTATAAGATCTTGAATCTTGACTCCGCTGGAATGAGGTTGTAACGCCGTCACTTATACCTTAAAATTGATGTTAGTGATAAACAGCAGATATAGATGAATATGGCTTTGTCATTCGTCTTGAGTTCAGTTACATTAACCTCCGGTTCCGTGAGGACCGTTTTATAGTGTAAATACTGCACCTGTAATCATGTAGTTCAATTAGAAGAACCCTCCTTGACAGGGGTTTCTAGCTCAAAGTATTAGATCTACTAATTAGCTTTTGTTATTGATTCCACCATACTTTCTTGTTTCATTACTGAACATTCAAAGCAGGACAGAAAATAAGAGTGAATCAGATAGTTACTATCTTTCTGATTGAGTCGTCAATTCATATACTGGACCAAAATTGATATCCAGTTGACACAAGCTTGATTCATTTAGAATCTTGCAAGTCACCTACCACAGAGATGTTTGATATTGACTCTGGAAGGATTTCCATTCATCACGGTGAATACTAAAGAGTATCACTCTGAATGTTCTGGCAATTACCACATGGATAATGCGTAGGACCTTTTTGATACCAAATGTTGTATAATGATGTACGACATTTTGTATATTGGAATTTGTGTCCTAGTGAGATTTTTGATGGATCCCGTTGGCTCTATACTCTATAAGTGCACATTTGTTATTTGATAATCGGAGGCTGGAGCGGACTGCCACCTTTTCAATATCGACGATCTCGGAATGAGAAAGCCGATAGAAACGTGTTGATCTCTGTGAGAAATGAAACAGAAATATTTTAGGATTCTTGTGGCGAAGGGGGTTGTGCATATTGCTTCAAAGGGTCCATGTGTGTCAGGTCTTATTATCATAATCAATTTTGATGATTTACCGTATAGATTATGTTTTGACCACGTACCTGCCAGGGTTTGTATGAGGGCTTCTTTCTTTTAACCCTTTATCCTTACAATTCTTTTTCATTCTTCAACCCCTTTAGTGCTTACCGAGACTTTATGACTAGTACCTTGTTGGGTTTGTTCCAGCACTAGCTCTATCTTAGTCAGCACTATTCCCTTATTCTCACTTTACTCCTTTTTTCAATCATATCTAGGACTTCTACTCCCTATTAATGGAGGTGTTCCTGGGTTTTGATCCTCGGGTTTGGTCTTGGATCCCTGGAAACCAATATAACCCTAACCTTAAATTGCCTTATGATATTGAGAAACAAAGTTGGTCGGGTCTCTCCTTTGTGTAATTGCCATGAAGATCCATAAAAAACCATTTGACGAAAAATCAATTCAAAGGTCTAGCGAAATCATTTAGGACACATTGAGTGTTTCCTGGAGTTACCAAAAAAGGCTCCCCTTACTACATATGCTCCATATTATTGAAAGGGATTTGCCACATGCTGAGGTTTGGGATAACGCACTTATAGTTTGAGATAGTATCCATTATCTTAATCACATTTTAATCACTATTTTCCCCTCAAAAATTGCATTATGTGTTTAAATTTTTTGACAATTAGTGAATTAAAACAAAGTTTATGTTCGGGAATTCACAGGAGCTATCTAAGTCTTGGTGAGAAGAAGAACAGAAAACTACATGCAGATGAATCATATTATTATATCTCCTCAATTATAGTATAGAGTGAAAAACTTTGATGTTGGCGAGTTTGCATTGTGCACTCACAATTTTGAAAAATTTTAGAAATTTTCTTTTTGAAGAGATCTGAAAAATTATGCCACACAGGTAAATGATGTCAGATGTATCTTATTAAATTATCCTTTTTAGGCTGTCTTGATCATTCAAATTTTGATGTTTATTGATCATTGTCTAAGACCGAGAAGTTATGAACTTCCGTTGTGTAGGATATAATTGGACATAAATGAAAGTCTTTCCTTTCTTTGGGAGACGAGTCCTAAGCTGACATATACTTAGAGTCGTAGAGGAAATATTTGATAAGGACATGTTTTGAAGCTTTTGAAACTTTTGCATCGACTTCTTTTATTCCACCCGTGTTGATATTAAATTCAACATTTCTAGGTGCACAAATGTTATCGTTTGTCGAGAGACATGTCGGGAGAAGATTTTTTTGGTATTTTTGAATTTTTTGATTTTGTATTTTGATTATATAGTTTTATTATTTGATATATTCTTTTTTCTGGTTTTTATATTTTGGTTTTTCTTTTTCAAAATATTTACTAAATCCAAAATAAAGAGAAAAGATCAAAAATATTTACAAGTCGAAGTTTCCATCAGCAGTGATAGTTGTTGCTAGAGTTGAAGTAGATGAAGTTGAATCTTGTTGTTATTGACGTTTATCGGATGCATCAGCAGTAGTAACAGGGATGAACTTTGAGACAAATTTGCATTTTCTTCATTTGATAATTCGGTCGAACAATATGGATCCGAAATAAGACTTTCCAACTCTATCATTGACGTCATGACTATCATATCTACTGAAGTGAAAACAAGAAGATTTCTCTTCTTTTTAAGGTAAGGCGCACTGAAGCGTACACTTAAAACATTTCATCACCATAAAACACAAAATTAAGCGTACACTTCCCTTTTATTTGAAGCTCGAGTTATGCACTGAAGTGTACATAAGCCATTGCTGAAAGCTCATCAAGTGTCACATTTATTGTCTCCGTGATTTTCTTTGTCCTTCGGTTTATACTCGGAAAGCAATGGAATTAGCAGAGTATCAAACCAATTTTGACCACCTGTCATAGAGAAAGTTGAATTTGGAAACCGTTTGCTGATACCACATGTTTCATGTTATCATTTCATCACCATAAAACACAAAATTAAGATAAGAAAATCTTAGAGAGAGAAAGAACTAGAGAGAGAAATAAAAGAGAGAAAATGGTTACTTGCACTTAGAGAGAAAAATGAGAAGCAACACCCTTCACCTTGTGTGGTGAAGGGTACTTATATAAGGTGTAGGCCGGCCATGGGCTTTGGTAGGCTTCCATGGGTCGGGCTTGATAACTAGTGGACTTTAGGCCCAAAACCTAGACAATATTAGCTTAAATGAATTCCCGTAAACTACGTTTCCTAATACAAGGCTCGGGATTGATAATGATCATCACTTTACTAAAAACACAGCTAACAGTGTTCATGGACTTAATGAATCGAGTATGCAGGCCATATCTTCATAAGTTCGTGATTATGTTCATCGATGATATTCTGATTTATTCCAAAGACAAAGAAGAACATGGAGAGCACCTGAAGATTATCTTGGAGTTACTTAAGAAGGAGCAATTATATGCCAAGTTTTCAAAGTGTGACTTTTGGCTAGATTCGGTATAATTTATTGGTCATGTGATTGACAATAAAGGCGTTTAGGTTGATCCTGCCAAGATTGAGGCAATAAAGAATTAGGCTGCTCTAACGACGCCAACTGAGGTGAGGCAATTTATTGGATTGGCCGGTTACTATCGAAGGTTTATTGAAGGTTTTTCTCTGATTTCCAAGCCTCTTTCTAAGTTGACTCAGAAAGATAAGAAATATGAGTGGGGTAAAGAAGAAGGGGAAGCTTTCCAGACACTGAGGCAGAAATTGTGTAGTGCATCTATCTTAGCATTGCCTGAAGGGCGGGAAGATTTCGTGGTTTTTTGTGATGCATCACTCAAAGGTTTTAGAGCCGTATTGATGCAACGGGAAAAACTTATAGCATATGCTTCCCGACAGTTGAAGGTCCATGAAGAGAACTACACAACCCATGATTTGGATTTGGGTGTCGTTGTTTTTGCTCTTAGGTTGTGGAGACATTACTTGTACGAGACAAAGTGTGTGGTTTTCACTGATCACAAAAGTCTCCAGTACATTCTCAATCAGAAAGAGCTTAAAATGAGACAATAAAGATGGATTGAGCTTCTGAGCGATTATGATTGTGAAATCCGTTATCATCTTGGAAAAGTGAATGTAGTGGTTGTCGCCTTAAGTCGGAAGGAAAGGATTAAACCATTGCGTGTTCGAGCTTTGGTGATCACTGTTCATAACAATCTACCTAAGCAGATTCTTGACACTCAGAAGGAGGCAATGAAAAGGAAGAATGTAAGGGCCGAGAAGTTAGGAAGATTGATTAAGCAAGTATTCGAGTTTTGCCCTGATGGGACTCATTGGTTTGGAAAGCGTTTTTGGTTGCTACGATTTGGTAGGCTGAGGGACTTAATTATGCATGAGTCGCATAAGTCCAAATACCCCGTTCACCTATGATCTGAAAAAATGTATCAAGATCTGAAGCAGTTATATTCGTGGCCGAATATAAAGGCTGATATTGCCACCTATGAAAGCAAGTGTCTGACTTGTGCGAAGGTTAAAGCCGAGCACCAAAGACCGTTTGGACTACTTCAACAACCTGAAATCCCCGTATAGAAATGGAAAAGGATCACTATGGATTTCATTTCTGGGCTTTCGAGGACGCCTTATAAATAATTTAAAAAATAAATTTTTATACAAAATTTATTTTTTTTAATTATAAAAATTTGAAAACAACACACTAAATATAACACAAAAAAATTTAATTTTTTTTTTTAAATTTTTAAAAAAAAAAAAATTCATTTTAATAAAAAATAATAATTTAAACTTATTTTTTTTTAATTTTTTTTTGTTTTATTTAAAATTAAAAAATTTATTTTTACAAAAACATTTTTCTAATTATTTTTTTAAATTAAAATATTTTTTATCCCTAAAACACAAATCCCCCAAACCGCAAAACAAAAAAAAAACCCTCAAAACAAAAAACCAAACCCCCCCCCCCCCAAATATACCCCCCAAAAAACAAAAAAAAACCAAAAAAAACAAAAACCAAAAAAACCGCCTACCCCAAACAAAAAAAAATCCCCCCACACCCTCAAAAAAAAAACAAAAGAACCCCCAAACTCCCCACAAACCCCCAACAACACAAAAAAACACAACCAAACCCCCTTCTAACACAACCCCAGCAAAAATACCTCCCCCACCCTCCCCCACCCCCCCCCCAAAATCCCCAAAAAAAAAAAAGCCACCCCCCCCCAAACCAAAACAACACCCAACACCCACCCAACCACCTCCATCAAAAAAAAAAAACCAAAATACCCCAATCCCACCCTCCCCCACAACCCAAAAAAAAAACAACACCCAAAAAAAAACAAAATATAAAAAAAAAACCCCAAAAACCCCTCAAATAAAACAAAAAAACCAAAAACCCGCCCACCAAAATCGACCCTCCCCCCCAAACCAAAACAAAAAAAAAAAACAAAACCCCCCCCAAACCCAAAAGAACAAACCCCAAAAAGAAAAAAGAAAAAAAAACCCCCCCACACCCCCCCCAACCAAAAATACCCCAAAAAGCCCCCCCCCCCACTCTCCCTCCAAAAAAAAACCCATAAAAAACCCAAAAAAAAAAAAAAAAAAAAAAATCCAAAAAAAAACCCAGAAAAAAAGCAAAACAAACCGAAAAAAAAACCCCGAAAAAATCCACAAACCCAAAAAAAAAACCCCCAAAAAAAAATAAAAAATAAAAAATAAAAAAAAAACAAAAACCCCCTACCCAAACCCAAACTCCAAAAAAAAAAACCCAAGCCTAACAGAAATAACCTTCACAAACCAATAATAACCCAAAACTATCCCCCGCCCCAGCAGTACACCCTAACACATGCGATACCTAACAAACAGACACGAAGACAACGATAAACACACAACCCGAGTATCGACGAACGACCCCCACAACGAAACGATAAGCCCCTCTCGACCTACTCCTGCAAAATAAAATCATCATACTACAAACACCAACGGCACAGTACAAATTATAAAAAGTCCTTTCAATTATATTTTTAAATATGAACAGTTCCACCGGACGAAACCAGCAATTTCTAAAACTGATCAAAATAAAAGATCAATGTGTCATAAAAACTACTAAATAAAATAAAAAAAGATAAGGGGACGATCAGTGGAAAAAAAAACAAGAAAACAAAAGAGATTGTTGTTAGAAAACAGAATTAGTATTAAATATGGATTAGGAGAAATTGGCGTAGCTTACAAATCCAAAAAACCCCTCCTCCTTATTTTTTTAATCGACGATACCAAGAACAAAAGAAAAAAAGATTTTTTTTTTATTCAAGATCAATTTGGTATTTAAGGTTCAGAATCAAGGCTTAAGGTGTTGTGTAAAAACTCTAAATTGGTTTTTTAACTTTCTTTTTAATTCATGTAACAATAAAGTGATGGATAAATTAAGGTTCATAAAAATCTATAAACTAATGATGTTAAACCTAATTAGAAGTGTTTAGGGATAGATTAGATGCGTTTTGATGTATTCGATTAGAGTTAGAACGCGATAGAATTGAAGTTAGGGTTGAGCAGAATTTTGAGTCATCTTGTTCGAATGTTATCTCAATGATGGTAACGCGGCTTTTTTATTATGAATCTTAAAAATGTCCTATTGATAAGGTTTCAGAAGAAGTTCTAGTTTCCCACAACGTCCGGCCCCGAAAGGTTTTGAGGTGGGAAGTTAGTCAAATAATTTTCGCAAGAAAAGTTGTCAAAACAGTAAATTCGGGTCAGATTTGGGTCTGATTTCAGGGAGTAAAACCCCCACTTAAAGTTCAAATTTGGGTTATCCAAAAATCACGAGTCATATTTTAGGTGTCTATTAACTCCAGTTCGAAGGGCTAGCAATAAAACATTTTCGGAAATAATTTAAGACGTCCAACTTTTTGGTGTGCGTATCAGATCCGAATCCTGAGTAATTTGAAAAATGCTTTTTATAAATAGTTTAAACCTTAAATATTATTCTCTAAAAAAATCACAGTAGCTCACAACTCATTGGGAACTAGGGAATGCAAGAAAAACCATCAATTAGGTGTTTTAGTATTTTATTTGTGGTCATAAAGTAACTATAAATTTCTGACAAAAACTAAAAAGTTAGAAGTTAATGGTTAAGACTGTATAGAGTATGAAAATGATTTGGGAGATGCATATAAAGGATCATAAACTTAATGTTAGGTTTAGAGGTTCATCATGTTATTGTTACATTGGCTTGGGCATTTGCCTAACCAAGTGTAACTTGTATTTTGTTATGATTAGATTGTGTGTAAGATATTGTCAAGTAAGCTGAGCATCAGTGAGTTTCATAGTCCCATTTTACTATGTTTTCTTGGGATGAAAATGATGCAAAATATGTTTTGAAATGTTTTGAATTGCTGTGATTAATGTGTTTACGTAAGTCATAAGGACTTTTATGTCTATTATACGTTATGTTTTTGCATGTTGTATGATGTTGCATTGGTCTTCGCCTACTTTGTGGGTAAGAGGTTTCACCTACTTTGTGTGGGTATGAACCTGTGCGGATACGGTACTAAAAGTCTGGGATTGGGGATAACATCCCTCTCCATGACTATATTTTGTGGTTTGGATCAGGGGACACGTTTGGTCCCAATGGGGATTGTTGGTTGCATGAATACTAGCATGTATAATAGCCAGCGTAATTGTCCTGCCATGTTATGTTTTTTTTTATAATCACAGTAATTGATTTAAATCTTTTGATAAGGTGTCGAAGAAACTTATGACACTTACCCAACCATTGTTTTGACTTTTTAAGCATCAATATTTTAGGTGATCGTATGAAGATACTGAAGTTAATAAAAGTGGCTAGAGAGACCATTAGGCTGCATTTGGAAGTTCTCATTTGATTTCGTTTCGTATTTTGCTTGCATGAATTCTAGAATGTTTTTAAATAGGTTTGTGATACATTGCCCTTGTATTGATGAGACCTCTTTTTCATTAATACAAGATATTGTTCCTTTGTTTTTGGCATTGTCATGACACATCGTGTCTTTTATTTCTAGTTGTGCATGTAGTGATTCTCTATTGTTGACACCATTTTGTTATGATATCCATGATGTTACGCCTCGTGTTTTTGCCTTGGCGGGGTGTGACAGTTGATTAAGCAAATATTCGAGTTTTGCCTTGATGGGACTCGTTGTTTTGAAAAGCGTATTTGGCTGCCATAATTTGGTGGGTTGAGGGACTTAATCATGCACGAGTCGTGATCTGACAAGATGTATCAAGACCTGAAGCAGTTATATTGGTGGCCGAATATAAAGGCTGATATTGCCATCTATGTAAGCAAGTGTCTAACTTGTGCGAAAGTTAAAGCAGAGCAATCCAAAGAACCAATACCCCTGGAACCCCCCCTACATCAACAACCCTGAAATATCCCCGTGGGAAATTGGGAAAGATCACTATGGATTTCGTTTCTGGACTTCCGAGGACGCCGAGTGGGTATGATTCGATTTGGGTCATTGTTGATCGACTGACCAAATCAGCTCATTTCCTACCAATAAAGAAGACGGATAGCATGGAGAAGCTCACGCAACTCTACCTAAAGGAAGTTATGTGTAGGCATGGTGTTCCTATATCTATCATTTCAGATAGAGATAGCCATTTTACGTCTAGATTCTGTAGATCGCTTCAGAAAGCATTAAGAATGAATTTGGAGATGAGTACCGCTTACCACCCTCAAACGATGGTTAAAGCGGAGGACGATACAAACGCTCGAAAGATATGTTGTCGTGTTTGTGTGATTGACTTTGGAAAGTAGTTTTTTTTTTTTTTTTTTTTTTTTTTTTTTTTTTTTTTTTTTTTTAAAAAGGATCGACATCTGCCTTTGGTCGAGTTCACTTACCAATAATAGCTTACCATACGGAGTATCAATGGTCGTACATTTAAGGCTTGTATGGATGTAAATGTAGATTCGCCTGTTTGCTAGAGTGAGGGTTGGAAATAGCCTACTCACCGATCAGAATTGATTCGGAAACGACGAAAAGATTGGCAAATCAACCAGACCAGCTTGTTGACCGCGTCGAAGCCGCCAGAAATGCTACGCGGATAGGAGAACTAAGCCGTTGGAATTTAAAGTTGGGGATATGGTATTGCTTAAGGTATCGCCTTGGAGGGGCGTTATTCATTTTGGAAAACGCGAAAAGCTGAGTCCACGTTACATCGGACCATTCAAGATCTTAGCAAGAGTAGGTCCGGTGGCTTACACGTTGGAACTAACCTGAAGAGTTTGCAATGAATTCATAGAGCACTTTTCAATGTTTCCAATCTCAAGAAATGTTTTAGCGATGAAAATCTCATCATCTTCGCTTGACGAGAATTCAACTTGAACTGAAAGCTGCACTATATTTGAAGAGCCAAAGATAGGACAGTGGTAAGATCGAGAGGTTAAGCGACTTAAGCAAAGTCAGATTCCTATCGTTAAAGTTTGTTGGAATTCGCAAAGAGGACCAGAGTTCACTTGGGAACGTGAATATCAATTCAAAAATAAGTACTCTCACCTCTTTGCGGGAAATGAAAAAGCGGATAAGTCAAACTAAGCACCGGGACGGCGCTCCTTTAAGGTGGGAGGAATGTAACAACTCGAGTTTCAGGTCAATACTTACTTTGAGCCATGATAATTATTTTATTATATAGTTGGATATAGTTGTTATGTTTTTAGTCGGTTTGGTGAAAATTTCCGTTATTGGGTAATTACAAGCTGTGTTTCAAATTTTTCTATTCGTTTAAGCGTTTGAGAAAATTGGAAAATTTTATATTCTGCTCCGAGGCTGGCGATTATATTTATTTTTGGTGTTTTATGGCTTTTCTTGTGTTTTTGTAAAAACCGTGTCTAAAGTCGTGGTTTACGTGATTTAATAATTTATTAAATGTTTTAAACTAAATAAAGTTTGACGGAAGAAAAATAATTACGAAATTATAAAACCCGAGCCCTATGGTCGGTTATAAACCCGAAACCAACACACTGGTGTTATAATTTATAAACTTTGAAGGACTAAAAGTGACAATAATCTAAACTACCTATCCTATAAAAACCCACACATATGCATACAATTCTATTTTTACAAAAACTTTCTTTTCTTTATCCCTTGCCCACCCTCACCGTCGGACACCACCACCACACTCCCAAACCCATCGAAAATTTTACATGCATTACGATCTGACTAGAAAATATTAATCCCTGCAACAACAAAAGAATACCACACTAAAAAGTTTTGACATGCAATAAGTATTTTGCTAGTTTTAATTTGAGTCGAGTTCTTGAAGATTTGGGTTGAAAATATTGTTTATTGGTTTAGATCTAGTGTTTTTTGAAAGGGGTATTAATACAAAGGTTGTAGTTTTGGTTGTTTGTGTTGAGTTCGAGCCACGGTCAAAAAAAGGGAAAGCCGAAAGAAAAGTTTTGTGAACTATTTACTTGTGTCGAGTTGATTGTAAGTATACTATTTAGCTTGTCGCATTGATATTTTATGTGCTATGTTGCATGTATATGATTTATGCTAGAGATCCGAGTGCGAAAGTGTCAAATGAGTTTTTTTTTTCATTGATTTGAAGTTTGATGAGTTTAGTGAATGGAGATAGGATAGCTAAGTGTATTTTTGAGGATGTTGGATGTGAAAAATAACGTTTTAATGGGTTTTGTAATGCTCATTTTTGAACAGAAAGTTCAACAGCCGTATGGCGTGTTGAATTTTTTTTCAAACTTATTTGAAGTATTTGAGAATGATAGAGTATATTCTTGCGGCCGTTTTAATATAAAATGGGTCACGTAACTCTTAAAAATGAAGCTTTTACGGCCAAATGAAGTTGGGTAAAATTTTGTAGGAAAAGTCAACTACAAAAATTAACTATGAAAAGTCAAAGATGTTGTAAACCTCGAGTATGGTCTTTTTGTGTCAAGGGGTTCGTTAAGTTAGTAACGTAATGATGAAATATTATTTTGGATTCTATATTATCCTTACTCTCAACAACTTTTTAAAGGTACAACATTGTTGGTGCGTCGAAATAAATATTTTGTGTCGCACTTGGAGATTCGTGGTATATAATTATATACATGTGATAGCTAATATGCAAATATGTGTTATATAAATTATATTTCTCATAGTCACGTACCGCTATATATATTATATAGGTCGCGGTTGAGACGTGAAGTTGTTTGCTCGTGTTGAGTGTTTGACTGGATACTTTTGCTTAAGGTGAGTTCATAGCCTCGCATTTAAATCTTTTGATTATTTTTATAAATCTGTGAGGGAGATACATGCTTGTTTTTGAAAAATCAAACACATGTGATTTTATGGTATGCTGGACCCGATTATGAGATATTTTTGAATGAGTAGCTATTGCCAAAGTCCCTAATTTCATGAACCGTTAATTACCTTGCGAGGTAAACGCTTATGCATTAAATAGATCTATTAGGTTTGACAACCCCATCTGGGGTATGGATCCATTTGTGAACAGCATGTCAAACGGACGTTTTGTATAGAGACGAGTAGGTATGAGGCAATAATACATTGTTCTGGGGCAAATTATAGACATATATAAATATGTAGTGTTAATGTTTGGAGTTATGAGCTCAATGTGTGAAATGAAATTGATACATTGTATTCGTTGCAATGTTTTCCCGAGAACTATACTTGTATTCAAAGATTTATACTCACTGTTTATAAACTCTGTGGATTCACTCAAGAATTTTGTTAACGTTTTTAGCATGTTTTATCTCAGGTAACTAAGGATGAAGGCAACGATGTAGTGGAGGTCTTGTGCGTGTGGTTGCTTGTGTAGAAGCTTGCTAATGTGTTCCTCGTTTTCATAAAAAAACAATGGTCTTAAATTTGAAACAATTACTTTTCAAAAATGTTTGTGATGGATTTGGTTACGATTTCTTTTGGGAATAAATGCATTTACTTTGATTTTCAATAATGGAACACATGTTTTGTAAACGTCTCTTTTGAGTCGTTTTCTATATCTTGGTGTATTGTGCTATGAAGTAACACCCATTGTGAATTCCGCTACGCTACCGAAAAATGGGGGTGTTACATGTATAAATAGTGTTACCTTAAAAATTGACGATTCAATGTGTTTTCAAATCAAAAGAATTCTTATTTTATCGCGGGAAAAGATTAAAGAATGATTAAAAACCATTCAAACCCTAGACCATTGGCGCTCCCTAAATAATTGCAAGATATCAAGGATTTATAGAGTATATAAACCTTAAACCCTTGGTGATATGCCTTGCAAATAAATAGTACTTTTGTAAATTTCGTCATTGATAAAATTTAATCTTTAATTTAAAAACACATTATAAACCTATTTAACTGCAAGTCTCGTCGTGAGAAGTTAAGGTATGAGCCCTAACATTATAGATAACCACACATGAGTGACTCATAAGACTTCGCAATTAATAGTCTATAATAAATATTATTTCATAATTATTAGTCATGTTTATATTTTCTTTTTCGAAAAACCCTTTGGTTTTTACACAAGTTAAAAACTTCCAAAAGCAAATAATAAACTACTAATACACATAACATTTATTTAAAAACCACTTAACAATTAACACATGCAAATATTAACGATGATTCTAATTATCAAATAATTAAACTATGTATATATTCATATAAGGTTCCTTTTTCTAATGAATCGGGCCACATACATCGATATAATCGACTGCGTAAGCCATATATGAATATACACCACATAGCACATAAAAGCTGATAGAAAATATCAGTCGACTTCAGGCCCCGACAGGACATAGCTAGGTTCTTCCCCAGCTTTTTCAGTAAACTACAAAGTTCTAGCTTACTGAGTCATGGATCTACCATAAAAATTTCAAATTTTTTTGACGTACGATGAATATTTTACGAATATTTTAGTAACAGTGTGTCAAACAATCCAAAATACTAAAAAAACTCAACTTATATGTATTAATCATCGAATTTGCATGTCAAACAATTAACCAAGAATCATAGCATATATCAATCCATGATAAACTTCTTGCAATGTGTTTTATCACGATAACAAATTAACTATTAATTAAAACCCCATCAAATTAACAAATTAAACTATCGATTTAACACATAAAATTTATACAACCTAGAAATTAGTTCTAAACTGAATTTTATCCCATATAAAGATCTCAATCTTTGATAAGTGAGCGGTAAAGCGGGGGGGGGGTGGTGTGGGGAGACGGGCGCGGGTGTTGTGGGGGTGGCGTGTCAAGGGAGCGGGGAAGGGGGGTGGGGTACTTAAAGACTAGGTGTGAGCGTCTCTGCGAGCTTAGAGAGCGTCTGAATATGTGTGGCAGGAGTTTAGTATATGGATCGTTAGCTAGGATAGTGATTAGGACGGCTACAGATTCTTTGCGAGGTGAGAGTATTTAGTTGTGTTAGTTGACCGTACGGACAGTGTGCCGTCGTAAGATATTGGGCGTCAATATAGTGTACGTCCTAGGAAATTTCCACCGCTCACTGTTAGTGGTTTTATCAACTAAATGACCATCAAAAAACAGAGTAACGCATCGAAAAACTTATAAACACGTAAAAATACAATAAATCAAATGGATTCAAGAACGTGTACCTTTTAGCAATTAACGTAAACATCGTCTTGAATATACGCGTGTGTATAAATCAAATACACGCAAATAACCACCCAAGATCTAAAGGAAGATCTCTCTACTTCAACACACATAATACGTTCATAGCAAACAATTAAGTATGCTAGTACTAGTAGTGATAAAGCCAAACCACCGTGTTCTTGAAGAAATCAACTATTGAAACCTTTGTGGTTTCTCTTTGTCGAACAAAACTCACGAATCGAATCCCTAAGGATGTTCGGTCGATCGCACAAGCAAGAGGGAGAGAAGGAGATAATTTTAGGGATTTGATTTACAAGTTATGAGAAAACAAATCATCTAAACCTCTATTTATAGCCTCCTAAAACTTGGCTTGCAAGTTAGGCAATTCCACATCCTCTTAGAGATTAGGAAACTAATTGACTAAGTCAATAAAGAAACAATTCTTACACTTTCTTTTTCTCCATAATTGCATATTAGTCATTCTTTTAACTATTAATGACTAATATAACTCTCATTAAATATGTATTACTATTTAATTTTTAATGCTTGTTTAAGCTTTATCACTAAAATATATTAGTTTTAATATATTTATTAAGTATTTTACATATTAACGCGTGCGTCCCTGTAGGCTTAAATAAATTCTCGGACATATATTATTTCTACGTGAACATATTCCAACAATGTAAACAAAACGTATATGTGCAATACAAGTGGTCTTGATTGACTAATTAGTAATCCTAAGGTGACGCAAAGTATTACCATTGTAAACTTACTTTAGGTAAGCATTGGAATATAAATTATTCAAGTGGGAGAATGAATATGACACTGTTACTAGCGGTGCTTAATTAAGGCTAAACACAACCATTTTTACGGATGATTTCACATACGCAACTTCTATTATGGAAGCAATTCAACCGTTAGGTCAAATTGAGTTTCTAGTGCAATAAGTTCTCCAGTATTCATTCTCATGTTAGGAAAATTTGTATTCCTACATTGGCCTATCGAAGAGCGACAATGATGATAATTAGCTTCGTCTTATTAATACTTGGCCTAATGCAACTAAACTAAATGCATTACAACTAAAGTGATGTGGAAGTCATGTTATACACAAGAATCTAATAACGATGTGTTGAAATTTAAAGCTTATAGGCGAAAGCGAACAATATGCTTCAATCTTGTGTGTGGGATTTAAGGTTGTTTGGATTAGATAGCCTATTGCATGATCTAATGGATGACATCTTTTAAGTTGAGTTGTTGTATGCACTTTAAGTATGATTTGATCGTCTAAGACTAAGAGATGTGTTAATGAAGAATATGCCATATTAAGAGTGTTCTTAAAAAATTTCTTTTGAATGTTTTTCAACAAGAATCTAAATAAGGCAACTTACCTTAATAGATTTTGTGTGTGCTCCAAAAATGAGCATTGTGTATGTTTTAATTATGAGTGAGATGTGGTTGTGTTGTTGCTAAGGAAACAAACACATATTGTATCTTTCAACAAATAAGCTTATCCCATGAGATTAAGCTAAGGAATGTTTAATAAACAAACAAAGCGAGTAATTGATGAATCTTATTTTAGTATATTATTTTTTAAGTCTAATAACTTATAATTAAGACCATTTAGTAAACGTGGTCTAATGACATCTATTGTAACACAACCGTTCATGCCACAAGGAGAGTATGAGGCATAAGATATACATTATCCTTTATCGACCAAAGATGAATACTTAACACATGATCAAGTTTTCCTAAGTGAGGATTGGAAGTTGAAATGTATGAAATGACAATTTTAAAACGTTCAAAATATTTTTACAAAGTGTTTGTGATACTCTACCAACGTGTGTATATGACCTATATTTGATGGATTTGATAAGAATCAAGAAGAGAATTATGCTCATTTGGTAAGGTGAAAAAAAGACATCAATGATTGTTATGACTCATGGATCTCTCCTGACCCAAGAACAAGCGAATTTACCTATGTTGTGCATTTGCTCCTGTGTGGTTTTTCGGTTTTGATAATTTATCAGTTGCATTGCAAGGTAAATATTTGAGAATTCAGATGAGCATTCTAATTTGTCAAGACTACTTAATACATTTTAAACTTATTGATATAATATTTAGAAGAGGTGTTCGTTTGGTGTTGACAGTATTAAAAGAAGCTGGAAACCAGTTAGACAGATCCCTTGACAAATGCAGATATCCCTTTTTGGAGGTATCCGTAGGATCCGTCCCACTCATGGGATTAAAAACAGTTTTTTAGTTTGTGTTTTCGAGAGAGGTTAATATACTTGGTTTCAAGGAGCGTGTATCCACCGAAAATTAGCAGTGGGTTTCTCATATAGAGACACGTGAGTTTGTTACCCGAAGATGACTTGTTTAAATGAAGGACGAATCAACAGCGAGATAAAAATATATACTTAAAGAGGAAAATGTCTTTTTCAGAGGGAACATAACAATCATATACGAACCTGTGTTGTAGCATACGAGGACTCGAGAATTCGAGATGGTGAATGATTTTACTGACTTTATGTTGAGACAATATATGATTACGAGTAACTTGTATATTTTACGTTATGTATTACAAGTTACATGTTTGTCATCAACAAAACAAACGAGACTGTATAGATTAAATATCGCAATATATTTGCACTAACAACTTGGATTTAGTGTGTGTAAATTGTGGAGAATATAACTTGGTCCTTCTCATGAAATGCATGTGTATTTATAAGGGTGTATTCAGGATTTTGTGATTCTTTGAAGTGATCCAATTACAAGAACGACACGCGGTGTGACATCCTTGGCTATGCTAAATATGGGAATGTTCGACACGTTTTGTACGTACTAATGAAATACCCACAACACTACCCCTCCACTAATGAGGTGACTACACAAGACACTAGCTCACTAATGGTAGCTTCCATGCCAACCATAGCATTGAAGTTAATTCTCCAGGTCATGCATATTGTGTTTCTCGGATGATATTTGACCGGGGACGTAGTTTCTGGCGAAATGTATTGGGCCTTTAGCTTTTTGGGCCGGTTACGATTGTATTGCCTTTAGCCATTTGAGCTATCCTATACTCTATTAGACTTTATATCTTTTTAAAACCAAGATATATGTTGTTATTTATAGATATTATTATCAATATAGATTAAATTCATGTAAAAATGTTATTGTAAATATTAAAATTAAATCACGAGTTATTGTGATGTGTGAATGAATATATGTGATTGTACACATACGAACAACTCATGTTATTTCTCTTTAAGAGTTTAAGTAAGGATATTCTGATTATTTTGTAATATATGTGTTTAATAACAACTCGTGTTATTCTTTTTTATATGTTTGAAAATTATTTACGACTAAAATTGTTATTACCAGTAATATTATTGTAAGCACGGGTTATAATTAAAAACGTCGAACATATATAATGAAAATTATTAGCTGTATATATGGTCTAAACATGTGTGTGACATATCACAAAACGTTAAATACGATCAAATTCTTATATATACGTATGTTAAACTAAAATTTATAAAAATAAATTAAATTCATATATAACTCTGCGCGTACACTATGCTAGTGTGACTATTAAATAACTTAAAACGCAATTAAACTGTTTTCCTCTTATGGAACTTCTTGCATACCTAATAAATACAGTAATAAATAATATGCAAATAAGAACTTAATGTTACGAAATTTGGAAAAGCAATGACTAGATCACACACTACTTACCGTAATACAAGGGGTCCTGTTATATGCACGACATCCCATCAAATGTCTTTAAATGTATCAATCAAGTCAACTTGCTATCAATTTTATTATATTATTTTATATATTCTTTACCACTTTATTTGTTTAATGTGGCTTGTAAATAGTGATTTATTTTGTTAAAAAAAGGTTTGTAACGTTATGTATTTTCTTTTCTACAAATGCAAAACAAACATATATTTGGCAGTTTTTGTCTGTTTTTGGTCATTTAAGCTCGTTTTTGAAGGTAAAAGATATGTGTAATTAAGCACTTATCAGAAAACTAATATGTTCGGGTTGAGTCTAAATAGATTTTGAGTCAGGTTTGGGTCAACCCATCTAACCATTATTAATATATGTCATCCTCACTATTGTTGATTTGTTTCAAAACTTAGACTAAACCAAAAAATAAAACACATTCGGGTCGGGTTAGTCGGGTCTAAAATTTTATTCGAGTTATTCGGGGGTCAACTCAAATAACCTGAATAATAAACAGGGCCGGGTTAAAACTTTTTTGCTACTCAGGTCGACCCGATTGACTCAAATACTTTTTTTAATATAAATACATTAGAGTGGATCTTGTGTACTTTTGCGCTATCTTGTGTAAAAATGTAGGTTATAAAGACCCCTAAAAAGCCATTTGTGCTCCTTTTATATTTTTCATTTTTTTTATTTTTTATTTTTATAATTTTGTTTATGCTATAAAAATGTGAAACTGAAAGTACGAAATAAAAAATATAAAGTTTAACAAATCAAAAGTATTAAGCTGACAAAAAATTACGAAACAGAAACTGATAAAATACTGTGTTATACTGTAAACATGAAAAACATAAATTGTTGGTTGTGAAAAGTATAAAACATATGTATATTTCTGGGGGCTAAGAGAAGTATTAGTACTGGGTGAGCATCGGTTCAAAACCGAACCGAACCGAACACCGAGTTTGAGGAAAAACATGAACCGAAACCAAACCGAAGTTTACCGAGAAAAACCGAAACCGAACCGAGCCGACTAAAACCGAACAGAATAGATAGTTTAGGCGTATTTTTCTTGGTTTTAACCCGAACCGAAACCAAACCGAACCGTTTAAAACCGAAATAAATATACAAAATCAAAACCGAACCGAATAAAGTCAGCTCGGTTCGATTTCGGTCGGTTCGGGTCAGTTTTCGGGTACGTTGCTCAGCCTTAATTAGTAGTCGTACCCAAAGTACAATAATGCTCACGTTAGAGCTTTAATTAAAAGGGTACCCCTATTGGTACCCCTGGCCCACTAAATAGTGTCAAAAGGTACAAAAGATTCCTTTTGTACCCTTCTTTTTACAGTGCAACGCAGTTTTTTATCAGTTTCTGTTTCGTAATTTTTGACAGTTTCATACTTTTGACCTGTTAAACTTTATATTTTTCGTTCCGTTTTTTCCGTGTCACAGTTTTATAACATATATAAAATTATAAAAATACAAAAAAAAAAACGCAAAAAACTCAGGCGTACAAATGATGTTTCAGGGAGTACATATAACATAAGCCTAATTAAAATGGTCAGAGATATACAGTATGTGGTATTAAAAAGAATTTTTCTTTTTTTTGAATAGGACGAAATGTCGTAATTAAGATGTGATGTTATGCATAAAAGTTTATGTGTAAGTATAAATTTTAATTTAATATCAGTGTAAACAGGAGAATCTTTCGTGCTAGAACATCCAAATAGAAAGTTGATATGCTTCATTTGGTTTGAATGGGATAGTAGTAGGTCTACAATAATACCCACTTGCCTATACTTTTGTTTTTTAATCATTGTAATCTAGACACTTAATAATGGCAACAAATCTGACTATACTAAAGTACACCGACACTTTACTGCATGCTATGTTACGGTAAAAATTCACTCCTTGTTTTCTACTACTACACTAAAAAACACACATTAAAGATTTATCACCCAACTTTGAAAACATGTGAAATGAACTGACAAACAGCTCATATATAGTCATATATACCACCTCCTAGTCTCATAAAGTAGCTCTAAAGTTTGAAACTAGTGTCAGTTAAATCCAACAAGATTCACTTGCTTCTTCTGCTTGACTGGGAGTAACTTGTAAGTAGCTTTTTTTGAGGTTAGTTTATTTATGTTGCTCTTTTAGTTTGTTTAATCTAGTTGATGTGTTCATGGGATATGTTATATTTTTTTTAGTTTGATATGTTTGTTGTTTAGATGATGCATTGGGATCTGATTTGTGGGGTTTAATGAATTTTGTTTAGTTTAAGCTAAGAATAGTATTATTGATTGCTTGAATTATACTCTTGGCATTTCTTTTGGGAATGTGAAAAGAATTAAGAAAAGTGTGGTCTGCAAGAAAATTCTTGACCACTTATGGTATTGTTGTCGACCTGAATGAATCTTGATTCAACCCAAAACTTGCCTAAATCCGAGGTAGAATTTCGATGAGAACTTTGTTTGGAGTAAGCTAAGGTTGCACACTTTAAAAATATCAAGTTTTTTTCGTGTCCGTTGATACAAAAATTCTCACATCAAGATTGACCTAAGGGCGTTAAATTTTGTGACTTGTGGTTGTTTATTTGGCTTTTGTGTGTTTTGTTTACTAGGAGGTATATGTGATTTAGTGTACTAATCCCATGAGGAAAACACAAAACCATAACTGTCTATTTTGGTTCTTTATACTCTAACTAGGCTGAGCTAAGAGGTCAAAGTTTAGATTCGATCAGTCGATGGAGTTTGGTGCATTGTTGTTCCTATTTTTGGCAACCATTTCTGGGATATTGGCACAATATGTTCAAGAGTCGGAGCTTGTAATCAACGGGACTTTACCAATATCTCATACGGATGCAAACTATATTTGTGCTACTATCGATTGGTGGCCTGATGATAAGTGTAACTATAACCATTGCCCGTGGGGATCAGCTTCGGCTTTAAATCTGGTATTTATAGCAAACCATACAAAATAAAATTATACTTAGAAGATAAAAGTTGACATTTTCATGGTATCATATTTATTTTCAGGATTTATCTCATCCGATTCTGACCAAGGCAGTTCAAGGTTGGTTTTATTGAGTTAAAATTGCATGGTTTTCTGATCAAATGTTTTGATTTTTCTGACTTGTTTCATTATTAACGTAAACAGCATTCGAACATCTTAGAATACGAGTAGGAGGTTCATTACAAGATCAAGTGGTGTATAATGTCAGTGGTTTCGCGGGTCCTTGTCATCCCTTTGTAAAAATGAAGGGCGGATTATTCGGATTTTCCAAGGGTTGTCTTCTTATGGATAGGTGGGATGAACTGAATCAGTTTTTCGCTAAAACAGGGTGAGCATTTGGATTTCAATTTCGTATGTTATCGAATGCTTTTGAATTGGTCTATTTGAGTTGTGTTCATCTAAAACGGGTTAAACAAATGATAATTATTAGAAAATGGAACTGGGTCAAATGGGTCAAAGTCAAAATGATTTAAAATCTCACCCAAGTCAGTATTTTTGTTTACATCCTCCCAAATCTTTTTATAAAATAAGTTACTAGTAATATTATAACTAACTCATTAGTTATCTATATTCGTCTTTGACAAAAAAAGACCAAACTTGACCCAACCCTTGTTAACCCATACTAAAACTGATCCGTTTCAACCTGAACTCATTTTGATTTGTTACCCAACCCACTATCTTGCCAGTTGCCACCTCTTATCATGATTGAAAATGGACTTCATTGTAGATCACTTGTCACCTTCGGTTTGAATGCACTCTATGGAAGACATCATATCAACAAGGGAGTTTGGGGAGGAAACTGGAATTCCAGCAATACCCGTGATTTTATTAAGTATACAGTATCCAAGGGATATGAGATCCATTCATGGGAATTTGGTAATAACTTCATTTATTTGATTAGTTGAAATCCTTCAACATTTTCTATACATATGATGCTGTTATGGTAAGTATTTTCTCCTTTAATGTGGCAGGTAACGAGTTGAGTGGCAACGGCATTGGTGCTATGGTTCATGCTGATCAGTACGGGAATGATTTGATTGAGCTTAGGGGTATAATTGACAATCTATACAGGGAAGTCCTGCCGAAACCCTTGCTTGTTGCTCCAGGAGGGTTCTTTGACAAAGAGTGGTTTGCAAAGCTTCTTAAGGTTACGGGCTCACAAATTGTTGATGTCATGACACTCCATTTGTATAATCTGGGACCAGGTTAGTGGTACATTTAACCAACTAATGTAATAGTTACTGGGACTTGCATCCACATGATTTGCTTTTAGGCGTCGGATAAATAAATCTTGATTGTCAGTTTCTACAAGTGTTAATAATTGGTTTCTTACTAATATAAGTAAGCTAATTTTATGCTGGTAAAATATCTCTCATGATCCTTTTTCTCTTAGATCTTTAAAAAATCCAAATTAGTCAAATACCTTAGAATTTGATTATTTTATCTAGTTATTACAACTTCAAACAGTGTACGCTTACCCAAACACTATATGAAAGAGCCTCTTTGTTACAATTGATTATGTAATTATGAATAATTTATTTTCACGTAGTCAACTTCAAAAACACATCCAAACACCCCTTGGTCAAAGTTAAGTTTATTTCACTTGGGAAACTTTTTTAACCAAAACACGAGGTTCTCTTTTTTATATTCGTTTACACATGTGATGGGACCACAAAATGAGTATATTTTATTACGAAACCAAGTGCTATAAACAATCTTGCCAATCCTAGTTAACTAGTTCCGACATCAAATCTTGTGAAGGTCATGACTAAGTTATCTTTATTCAGGCATAGATCCGAATCTAGTGAAAAAGATTTTAGATCCACATTTCTTGAGCAGGGCGTCCATCACGTTTGGTGATCTCCATCAAACCATTCAAACGAATGGTCCGTGGGCATCTTCTTGGGTCGGAGAATCTGGTGGTGCATACAACAGTGGAGGTCTTCATGTTTCAGACACCTTTGTAGATAGCTTCTGGTAATCATTAATTTGCATTATTAGAAAATTGATTTTTAATGTTCTGTTGCTTATATGTTTTATGCATGAAATATTTATAATAGGTACTTGGATCAGCTTGCAATGGCAGCTAAGTATCACACTAAAGTATATTGCAGACAAAGTTTAATTGGTGGAAATTATGGTCTTCTCAACAAAACAACATTTATGCCGAATCCAGATTACTATAGGTAATTCAGGTTTTTTTTAAAACATTTTAAAATTTTATCTATGGCATATGATCATTAACATGTTCCATTAAAAATTGTGCAGTGCACTTCTATGGAATCAGCTTATGGGAACAGGGGTTCTGTCGGTAGAAAGGAGAAGTTGTGGTCCACATTTACGCACTTATGCACATTGTTCAAAAGGCAAAGTAAGTTAGCTTTCCTTTCGTGTTTCTGAATTTGTATATTACTCCCTCCGTCCCAAAATTATTGTCCCCCGACAAAAAACGCCAGTTAAGAATAGTGCATTTCCACTATTACGGTTTTTCTCGTTTCTTTTTTTTACCTTTTTGACAGAAAAGACAGGTTTTAACCCTTAGATAATTAATTTAATGTCTTCTTTAAAGTTTGTAATAATAATTTTCAAAAAAAGGGTAAATTTAGTTAACTTGATCAAACTTCCCTATCTATTTTTTGTAGATGCACATTGTTCAAAAGGCAAAGTAAGTTAACTTTCCTTTCGTGTTTCTGAATTTGTATATTAGTATTTAATAGCAGCATTAGCAACCGGGGCCATCTCGTGGATTTAGGTGGCCCTGTGCCATGACTACTCGGAGGCCCCACTAAATACCGAAAGTAAATACATAAATAAAAATATCCATTGATAATTTGTAAAAAGTATTACTAAGATTCAAAAACATTAAAACGACGATACTAAAAGAAACTTTCTCACGAGTTACGAGCATCAAATTTAGCTATTTAAATAATGTGATTCTTCTAGCGGTCTTAGAAGCAAAGTTGTTGATTAGATCATCATAATTAGCTATTAGTACATAACACTAAGACATAGCATCTAATATTACATAGTTTGTGTAACATCAAAGAAAGTAAATACTAATCTAACTAATTAATAAGTAGCCAAATAGCTCACAATTAAAGCTTGAAACATAAATAATTCTATTCTAGAAAGCAAAAATCTTAATAAAAATTCAAAATAATACGTTTGAGATATTGCCTGATAGGTTGATGGGCAAACTACTAGAAATTGAGGAAAATAAATTAATAGGACGATCGGCTCAACACTAAAAATATATTGCCGCAACCCGCAAGACACCAAGACTTCAACCTCCAAACTGTTTGAGGATTTTTGAGGAGTATGGGACACATTTTGTAAGTATATATAGTATGTAAATTTAGGCCTTAGCCCTTATTGGCCTACTCCATCTCTTATACAAAGTATTGTTCTATTCAGCATTTCAGATGATGACAAAATAATACATATGTATACAAAGAATGGAAATCAACTTTTGGAGGCCCCTATTGGCTGGCTGTGCCAATGCACATGTTGTACACCCCAATATCTGGCCATGTTTGTTAGCAACTGGTCTAGTACTAGTAGAATGATATATATCTACTTTTAGAAGGTTTTCTAAGGTAGGAAAAATTGAATGACACCATAGTAAACATGGGCAATAAATGCTCAAGGTCGGATCATATATTGTTTTGGAAACGTCGCATGGTTTAAGAGCTAACGTCGCGTAAAGAGAAAACAATCGGAAGGGAAACCATATGCTTTTTTGGAGGCCAGATAGCATCTTAAGAGATGATAATAGGAACTATACATGCTAAAAGATCGTTCTATTTCAGGAAAGCAAGATCTTGATAAATGTGAAACAAAAATCACTTCTAATATTAAAAGGTCACATAGTCTAAGACTACCTAAAGAGAAAACCACGGAATTGCAACGTTTTGACAACACCAGTGGAAATCTAGGGATGTCGTCAAAGTTCAAATGAAATATGGGTAGAAGGATAGATTCGGTAAAAGAACCAGTGTAGGGCAAGCTAGTGAGTGTCACTCGGGCCATTACATTGTGTAGTTGGTAGGCGTTTTAAAAATTTTGTTAAAAAAATCTAACCGAACACACATTCACTCGGGCCATTACATTGTGTAGTTGGTAGGCATTTTAAAAATTTTGTTAAAAAAAATCTAACCGAACACACATGCTAAAAAAATTGTATTTGACCATTATCCACATGCCTAAAATAATGATAACAAAATAATCTTAGTCCATCAAAGGAATGTGTTAATACAATCTTGGTTTAAAATTGTGCGCATCGTTGCTAGCGCATCAGAGTGATGCAATGGCAAAAACGCAACGGGATTTGTGATGCGAAGTTGTTCCAGGATAGTTCATAAATCGTTTTTGAGTTTTAGGGTTAGATTATTTTGGTCGTTTTAAAATTAGGGTTTTGTTTACTGTTTTCTTCTGCGCATTAAGTAATATCTAAATGATCTATGTTGTGTGTAAGGGTGGATAATTGGTGCTTTAGTGATCGTCTAAAACCCTAATCAGTTAGGGTTTTTTGCTTGTTTTTGGTTCATTGTTTAACCGGTAAGTTCTAGGTTCGTGTTTTGTGGCTGATTTAAAAAGTGTGCAAAAAGGGTTTCTTAGTTTGGGTTTAGGTAGGGGGGAGGAGGTAATCACAAGAAAAAAGATGGTGGTAAGTCTGGGAAATCACAACCTGCTAAACTCGACGATAACTCGACATTCCCGAAGTTAAGCGACTTGGGTGCCACAGTGCATTACAACCTAGGTTCACAAGAGGAGCAGGTTGGTAGTGATAATGGGAAGGGAACTACACCTACGCAAGAATCAGTTGTAAGTATTGACGTGAATGATCCATCTACCATGCATGCTAATGTGGTTAATCCGGTTAATAGTTTTGATGCGACACATGTTGATCAGAATCAACAACTTGATCATAATGTGGGTGGCTTTATTGCTAGTGTATCTTCTGTTCGTCAAGACACTAATGGCCCGAGTGATGTTCAAACATGTATACCCAGGGTGGAAAATACGAGGCCGATCTTGTATATTAATGTCGTTCCTACGGAACCTACTATTGTTCCAGGTTTGGCTAATATTGTTACCAAAGAGCCTGTTTTGACTGCGAATACTAAGGTTCCTGTATCGTTTGTCAAGTTGGTTACTGGTGAACCGAGTAAGAAAACTGCTAACTTTCGTACTTTGCATTGGCCGGGCTGATGTGGTTGTATCTTTGGAGTCTGTTCCAGCTATTAACGAACGCTTTGATAATTCAGTTTATGGTTTCTCTTTAGGAAAACGTATTGCTTATCCCATTGTTGAATGTTATGTCAAAAACACTTGGAGTAATTATGGACTTGTCAAATCAATGATGAACTCGGCTAACGGGTTATTATTCTTTCAAGTTTAGCTCTAAGGATGGAATTGATACAATGCTTGATAAGATCCTTGGTTCATTTGTAATAAATACTCAACTAATTCTAAAAAAGTGGACCCCGAATGAGAATTTACTAAAAGAGGACGTGGGTAATGTTTCGGTTTGGGTAAAGCTTCAAAATGTTCCTATTCTGGCATTTAGCGAGGATGCATTGAGTGCTATTGCAACTAAACTTGGTACCCATTTGATGCTTGACTCTTATACCTACTATGTGTATGGAATCATGGGGTAGGTTAAGTTTTTCGAGAGCTGACGTGGAGTTCAAAGATACGATCGTGGTGGTTGTTCCAAAACTTGTTGGTGAGGGGTTTTCTATGTGCACTATATGTGTTTAGTATGAGTTTCAACCTCCTAGATGTTAAACTTGCAATGTTTTTGGTCACATCCTGTGTAATTGTTCTAAACGAATTGTCTCGGATGTCTTGAAGAATCTTAAGAATCCTAGTCACGTTGTTAGAGGAGTTCAAGTTGGTTCGAAGTTAGGGTTTAAGCCGACTAAGCAAGTTTATCCACATGTCTCTAAAAAGAATGGAGCTAACATAAGTGGCAAGAAGAAGCAAGTTGACTAGAAGAGAGTTAAGTAATTCGAGCCCATTTGATGCGCTTATTTCGGTTGAGAATGATGATGATCTGGGTACGAATGAGGGAGATTCTAAGTTGGATGACAAGGGGGCAATTATGGCTTGGTTTCTCCTACTCACGGGATTCCATCCAAGGCATTTGGTAGTCCAACTACTACCCCTTGACCAGAAAGGATTAATAACCTAAAAAGAAAATGGATGGGAAACTTGTGCTTGTGGATGATGATGAGAAGCCCATAAAAAGGTTGATTCTCCGTTAATTCGGATAATGATAGTGAAGTGGAAGAGATGTTCAATGAAACTGCTTGTTTTATGACACCAACAAAGGAAACAACAGTGGATGATGATTACGACCCATATGATGATATGTATGATGGTCATGATATTTCTGAAAGGTTACTTGTGATGATTGGGATATCAAGGTCTGTGGTTGGAAGAAGAAATATATTATATTTGATGTTGTGTTGAGTAAATTGTAATCTAGTTTAGTCGTATCATCTTTATTGAGTAGTTTGCTTTGTTATGTTAGCTACCGCCTGTGTAATGGGCCAAGAAGTGGAATTCACCCACATTCGTTATGCTGAATCGTTTTTTTGGAGTAATACATTTACCGGAAAACCCTTTACAAAAAAAAGTAGTATTCAAAGAAATATTTTTCATACACTTAATATTTTTACACATTGAATTTAAATGCGAACTAGACATATTTACAAAAGAATTACACAAATTATATTATACTTATTCCTGAGCTTATACACTGTCGTTTTGACAGTGCTACAGTACCGGGCTCTCACTTTGGGCCAGCCCAAGTGTTTTTTTTAAGACAGTGCTACAGTACCGGACTCTCACTTTGGGCCATCCCAAGTGTTTTTGTAATTCGTAACAGTGCTACAGTACCGGGTTTTTTTTTAATTCGTAAGCACAAAGTAGGAGGAAAAAAATTATTACAAAATTACTTATTTATTGAGATAAAAAAAATACCCGCGAAAAAACATGAGGCCGAACACATAAATAAAAAAAGAAACTATTAAACATGAGACCGAAAAAATAAACCTGCACTATTAAACATGAGACCGGAAAAATAAACCCGCAAAAAATACAATAAAAAAAGTCCTGCAGTAACGTACAATTGTCATTTAAGGCACACGTAATCCCATAAAATTATATTAGAAAAAAAAACTCGTATAGCAAAAAAAACATTTAAACATGCAGCCCAACACATAAGCCCATATAAGAAAAAAATAAACTATTAAACATAAGACCGAAAAAATTAACCCGCACACAATTAAAAAAAACTAATGTTCCACAACAACGCGCGAAAAATTAACGCCCCGCGGCAACGCGCGCGTAACCCTGCTTGTTATATATATATGTAAAATGTTTTATTAAATTAAAATTTTGAAATAATCTTCTAGAAGAATAATCTTGACATATTATGGAAGATTATGGTAAGAGTTGCAAGTCATCACAAAAGACAAACGAACAGGCATCAAGAAAATAGTTGCTCGACGGTTCCCTTAATTAGGGACGCTTCCCTTAATAATTAAAGAAACCGTGGAACCGTCCAGGCTGAGACAACTATTTTCTTGCCTATAAATAGAAGCTTATTTCACCCATTTTAAACCACTCTTTTTAGCCAAACTTTTTGCATACTTTCTTAATTTTTAAACCGCGTTTCTTTGATCATTATACTTGTTTAAGTTCATTTAAAGTGATCCAATCGATCCATTTAGAGTTGAAGTCAAGAACACAAGTTATCGAGAAGATACGAAATGTTATAGTGTAGTTCTAGCTTTCGTAATATTTGTTACATCTTTTGTGTATATTATTACACATCAAGTTCATAACCACCAAACTTACACCTTAGTTAGATCGGTTAGTATTTTAGTCCTGAAAATACGTTAGTGATCCGGTTAGTATTTTAGTCATGAAAATACATGTGAAAGAATTGGTTCTTCTCTGACAAGAACTCGACATTTAGCTTAGTGTCGGAAAATATAGTAAGTGACGTTGTACGGTTTTCTCCTCCTTAATGGAGCTTGTTGATATAGTGCAGTGAACTCCTGAGTCGGAGTACTCAAGGAGTGGAGTAGGCAAAGGAGCTTCGTTACCGAACCATTATAAATTCTTGTGTTGTGGTTTGATCTCTCCATCTCTTAATTATTACTTATTGTCATATATATTGTTTATTATCTTGTATTTATATATATTGTGATTGATGGATCTTATATGTGCTCAAATCTATGGTTTAAAACGATTAACTTTTAAACGGCAAACTATTCAACCTCCCTTCTAGGTTTTCACAGACTGAGAATATTATAATTAATTATCTTGAATTATGTCATGTTTAACATACTTTCTAATTTTTGACACCGCGTAGAGTATTTGCCACTGATATCATGTTTTCTTGATTGCAGGCTGGCATAACATTGCTTCTAATTAACCTGAGCAACCAAACAAAATTCGAACTCAAAGTTCACAGCATCCTGAACATGAATACGCATCTTATAAAAGACAAAAAAGTGTCTTTTATTCATCGATTGAAGTCCATGTTTTCATGGATGGGTTCAAAGTCAACCAACGAAGAGTTAGCACGTGAGGAGTACCACTTGACACCACAAGGAGGCGATCTCAGAAGCAAGACAATGCTTTTGAATGGAGTTCCATTAGAGGTCACAAAAAACGGAGACATCCCATATTTGAAACCATCTGTTGTGGATGTGAATTCTCCGCTCACTATTGCCCCTTTGACCATAAAGTTCACACAGTTTCCAAACTTTGATGCTTCGGGATGTAAATGATGCATTGCACTTTGTAGCATGCTTCGGTTGTTGTTGTTTGTTCTATATCTTGTATATGTATAACCCAAAGTTCAAGTGTATAAAGTAAAATCCTTGCAATTGTGAAAAGGCATTTACAAAGGTGATATAGTTCCACTTGACCTACTATATATGTGGTCGAAGTGCCCCCTTTGGGTTATAAATATGACACTTGACCACCCTTGGCTATGTTATTGCGTTAAGATTTAATAATAAAAGTTATATATATTAGTTGTCATTAGTCATGTTTTGACCTTATCTCTTATGCTTTGTTGTGATTGAATATATCACATTAATTGTGATTGGCATAATTGTAGGAGTTTCCTTAGATTGTCTTGGTCTCATTAGTATATAAAGAGACATGGTTGTATAATCCCATATCGAGAATTCTAATATGGTATCAGAGCCAACATTAAAACCTCCACCACAAAAATACGGTTACCCTAAATCTACCTTTTTTTCTTTTGGCTTCATCGCTGCTGCCTTGCTTATCACTTTTCTTTTTTTGCTTTGATAGTCTGCTAGTGCTGCATATACATTCGGCCCCACTAGACAAGGATATTAATAGTTTAACTTTAAAGAAAAAGAACTATTGATTTTCTTGTTTACTGCCCCCACACTTTTGTTCATTCCATTATTTAGTTCATTGCAACTTAATATTGCTTTCTTAGTGCCGCACCTTTCACTCATTGAAGCTATTAAATAATCATCATCAGTTCACCACAATAACATGCTTACAAAATAATATTCAGTACCCTAGCATGAATCCTCAAACCTAATACGTTGTATATGTTGCACCACCTGCCCCACACGTACA
>BQNB010017056.1:25587-68809 GCA_026074375.1 Tanacetum coccineum | reverse complement strand
TATGATATTATACCTAGTAGTTAGGGGTTTAGGGTTTTGGTATATGGTTTAGTGGTTATATAGGTTAAGGGTTTTTGATATAGATTTTAAAGTTTATGTTTATATCACTTGTGATATTATACCTAGTGGTTAGGGATTTAGGGTTTTAGGTATAGATTTTAAAATTTATGTATATATATCACCTGTGATAATATACATAGTGGTTAAGGGTTTAAGGTTTTTAGTGTACGGTTTAGTGGTTAGGGGTTTAGGGTTTTTAGTATATATTCTAAAGTTTTTGTATATATCACTTATGATATTATACTTAGTGGTTAGGGGTTTAGGGTTTTTGGTATAGAGTTTAGTTGTTAGGGGATTAGGGTTTTTGGTATGGATTTTAAAGTTTATTTATATATCACTCGTGATATTATACCTAGTGGTTAGGGGTCTAGGGTTTTTGGTATAGGGTTTAGTGGTTAGGGAGGGGGATTTAGGATTTATGGTATAGGGTTTAGCGGTTAGTAGTTTAGGGTTTTGGTATAGAGTTTACTGGTTAGCTGTTTAGGGTTTTTGGTATAGGGTTTAGGGTTTTGGGTATAGGTTTTAAAGTTTATGTATACATCACTTATGATATTATACCTAGTTGTTAGGGGTTTTGGGGTTTTGGTATAAGGTTTAGGATTTTTGGTATAGATTTTAAAGTTTATGTATATATCATTTGTGATATTATACATAGTAGTTAGGGGTTTTGGGTTTTTGGTATATGGTTTAATAGTTAGGGGTTTAGGGTTTTTGGTATATATTTTAAAATTTATATATATATATCACTTGTGATATTATACCTAATGATAGGCGTTTAGGGTTTTTAGTATAGGGTTAAGTGGTTAGGGATTTATAGTTTTTGGTATAGAATTTAAAGTTTATGTATATATCACTTGTGATATTATATCTAGCAGTTAGGAGTTTAGGGTTTTTGGTATAAGGTTTAGTGGTTAGGGGTTTAGGGTTTATGTATATACCACTTGTGATATTTACCTAGTGGTTAGGGTTTAGGATTTTGGTATAGGGTTTAGTGGTTAAGGGTTTTAAGGTTTTTGGTATAATATCAGTGATAGATAACGTATGCAAACGGAAGAAACTGTCGGAAAACTGCCGATAGCAGACAAAACGTGTGAAAACAGACGAAAATTGACATAAATGTTCGAAAAAGGACAAAAACATAAAAAAACAAACGAAAACGTAAGGAGTTTATGGTTTAATGGTTAAAGGTTTAGGTTTATGGTATTATATTATGTTATATCAGTGTGATATCTATTCATGTGGTTAGGGGTTTATGGTTTTTGGTATAGTGTTTAGTGGTTAGGGGTTTAGGGTTTTTAGTATAGATTTTAGAATTTATGTATATCGGGTTTTTGGTATAGAGTTTAGTGGTTAGAGGTTTAGGGTTTTTGGTATAGAGTTTAGTGGTTAGGGGTTTAGGGTTTTTGGTATAGGGTTTAATGGTTATGGAGAGGGGTATAGGATTTTTAGTATAGTGTTTAGTGGTTAGGGGTTTAGGGTTTTGGTATAAGGTTTAGTGGTTAGGTTTTTAGGGTTTTTGGTATAGGTTTTAGTGGTTAGGGGTTTAAGGTTTTTGGTATAGGTTTTAGTGGTTAGGGGTTTATGGTTTTTGATATAAGTTTTAAAGTTTATGTATATATCACTTGTGATATTATACCTAGTGGTTAGGGGTTTAGAGTTTTTGGTATGAGGTTTAGTTGTTAGGGGTTTTGGTATAGATTTTCAAGTTTATTTATATATCACTTGTGATATTATACCTAGTGGTTAGGGGTTTAGGGTTTTTGTTATAGTGTTTAGTGGTTAGGGGTTTATGATTTTTTTGTATAGATTTTAAAGTTTATGTATATATCATTTTGATATTATACCTAGCGGTTATGGGTTTAAAGTTTATGGAAGAAACCGTCTGTATACGGCCAAAAACATCTGAAAGCGAACGAAAACAGACAAAAACGGATGGATACGTATGAAAACGGACAAAACGTATGAAAACGGACAAAAACGTTTGAAAACGAAACAAAAGTCCATTTTAGTGTCACATTTTATTGTTATATCACATGTGATGTTACTCATATGTGAAATACCATAATTAGTGTCATATTATATTGCTTTATCATATGAGATATTACTCTTAAGTAACTAAGAATGACAATTTAAATACTCTTACATCTTCTTTACAGTGTTACTGCAGACTGGTTTGACATTGGATTGATGTGTTTTGTTTATGTGATTGCTTCATATTAAAGTTGCATAGTTGTAATATTTTAAATGTTGATAGTTTACATTGCTTATAGGTTAAACTTTATTATATGACATGTCTAATATCACTTGTGATATTTCATAGACATAGTTAATGTCTAATATCACTTGTGATTTTTCGTCAACAAACAAGTATGTTTTTTAATCATTAATGTCACCTATGATATTTAATTGTTTTTTATATTTTATATATTATCACTAATGTGTTTTCTAATATTTTTATATCTTTTAGTTTCAAAATGATTTTGTGCCTTTCATCGCAATAGACAAGCACATAGATTTTTTTATTGTCGGTTCATTGTTGTTGAAGAATGAAACTTTGCTCAAAAGTTTTGTGTTCTTTTTTAAATTTTTAACATATAATCAATGTTATCAATCACCTGTGATATTACACTGTTAGTAGGAATAAAAGGGTGAAACCTTTTTAGAAGAATTCTTTTTTGGCTCAAAAGCAATGCTAAATTAATGCAATACTTGTTTGATTTTGAGAATACATCGAGTTTTTATTTTCATACTTTGCTTCCTTTTTGTTCATTTTAGTATTTGTATGTGACTCTTATTTATCTCTTATGATATAACACTGTAAGAAAGACAAAGGGTATTTAAGTTGTCGTTCTTAGTTAGTACTGAAGAGTAACATCCCATGTGACAAAACAATACAATGTGATACTAATTCTGGTATTCTACATATGAGTAATATCAATGTGATAAAATAATATAATGTAACATTAATTCTAGTATTCTACATATGAGTAATATCAAGTAATATCACAAGTAATAAAATAATAAAATGACTAAAAATAAATATCATTGATGTCTGATTATATATATTCAAATAACTCAAAAACATTTAAGACTTCATCATCATGTAGAACAATTAAGATAATATTAGTCCATTGACAAAAAAATTATACAATAAAATAAACAGAATTAAAAGATCAAGAATCATATGAATTTTCAAACCCCATTAAAGAATCCCCCAATCCAATCTTTTAAAAACAGGGTCTCTAATCGACCCGATCGAGTCATCGGGTTATTAGTTCAACCGGTTCGACCGTCAGGTCAACCCGGTCTTCACAAAAAAAAATGAAAAATATTTGCAATGATACAAAAAAAGTATATATATAAATCATGAATATTCCATATTTTAAGTCTAAAAATCATTTACTAATAGATATAACATTTAAAAATAAAATTACGTCGTAAGTATATATAATTAACTTGCTTTATTTGTAAAAAAAACACGAAAAAAACCAAAACCCGGCGGGGTCTCGAGAACCGGGTCGACTAGGGTCACTTCAAACCCGACGGGTCTAGCAGGGTTTCAAAAATATGAAACTCGGTTTAGTTGACCCGTTTTTCAACCGAAACCGATTCAGCCGGTTAAACCAACCGGGTTGAACCGGGTTTTAAAACATTGCCCCGATCTTATATTTTGGAAATTTTGGAACTAGCTTGAAAAAATAATACTTGTTCATTGACAAAAGATCCATATAAAGAATGCAATTAAAATCACTAACGTCTACTGTATTGAGAAGAAGCTTTAAAATCACCATTACAAGTCACAATCTCATCACATAAAAAAATGCTTCAAAAAATAAACACTACTAAACAAACGACCATTAATACCAATTCTACATAACAGAAGTACAGAACATGCCAATCCTAAGGAAAAATCACGCGCCACATTTGTTCCCAATTTTAAATGTCATCACTATAACATTTTCACTATTCCTTCACTGACATATATTTTTTTAATGTGCAAAAAATTCTAGACCACATGTTAAATGTAATACAGTGTTTGATTTTATTTTTATATTCAAAAGTAATATTTTTTACTTAAATTAATTTATAATATATATATATATATATATTTTTAAAATAATAATTAATTTTCTCTCTCCTTATTTACTTTCAAACCTTTCCCAAATCCAAATCCAAATCAAATCCCACTTACAAACCAAATGCACCCTTAAAATCACCATTACAAGTCACAATCTCATCACATAAAAAATGCTTCCAAAAATAAACACTACTAAACAAACAACCATTAATACCAATTCTACATAACAGAAGTACAGAACATGCCAATCCTAAGGAAAAACAAACTCTAAAATGAAGAAAAATAATCCAACTAAAAGAATCACTCATTCTGTCATCTTGTGATTCCAAAAAATCATGATCTCTATTCACTGTTTAGGCACACCGATCTTCATGAAAGCCACGTAAGCAATAACACGATAGCAGACCATCATTATAAGCAGAGCACTAAGCGATAATTCCCATCGAGCCAAATACTCTTAATAGCTGGATACAGCAACCAAACGGGTCTGGTTACTAGTGTGATAGGTTTGGTGCTTCTCATATTGAGATCCCAAAAAGAGCTTGTACGTATGCTGACTGATCGAGACATATTTGATCCACGATATGAAAGGTGGGACATTTTGAACGTAGTATCCACTGCTCACGTGAAGGATAGCATGATCACAGATCCTAGAACATGGGCTGATTTGACAGAGCACCAATGACTATGTCGCAAGAGAAAGTCCCTAGTCCATTGTGAGACCAATACACTTATAGACAGAAACTTGTTGAATCAATGCTATAAACAAATTCCAAGCAGCGGTTTTGATCATCATGCCAGTAGCAAGATATCAAAATAAATTTTAGAAGAACTAGGTTCCCATTGGATATCACCAATTGTTCTTGACATGAAATAAAGTGAAACTTTGTACAATCATAAAGATCATTCTTTCACAAGCATCTCTCGTTCTTAGGGAATGTGAATATCGCTTGAAACAAAGGGAAAAATTCTAAAAAGTCAGTACATTAAAACAGCAATCCTGCATATTTTGTAAAATAGGAGATCATTAAAAATTGGTTTTAAGAGCTATGATCAGAACATATCTATCTGTAAGTATGATGACAAATTATACAGTCATACCTATCTGTATGGTGATTTGTATCATACTGCCCACTATACGTATAACCACTCAATAAAGTGTGATTACTATAACCTGAGCGATATTCAGAACTACAAAAGATTTGTGTCTCCTCTCTTTTAGACCTCTTCTGAGCAAAATCATTAATTGTTGCACCCAAGTCGTGCTCCATTGATCAGAATTCTTGTGATCAGAAACATCATTGAGTTAAATTTCAGCGTCAAGTGTCTCAGCTTTCAGATTTTTGTCTAAATTTGACTTATAAGCCAAAACAAACTTCTGTTTAACTGCATTCTGATCGTCGTGACTTGACTCGTCTGATGATATACCTATTTATAAAAACCACAAATTAGTTTTTATGCTAATAGATTCTCAATCATATGATATCACAAACTTCTTAATAACATACCATTGAAAGATCTAGCAAAAAATCCACAGGATCATTACATCAGAATGGCTAAAACCCAATACGCTGAAAATATCCATAATTTTCTGACCATTTCCAAAAAATAATGGATACCCTTCTGATAGAAACAACAGCTTATGAAACAAATAAAAAACAGTTCTCTACCATGACTGATTCTGTTAGTGAATAGTCATCACAATGGTTCTACCTCCTCTTGTTAATTCCCATAATGTTGATACAATTCTTTAAGCTGTTGTCGAAACAACTCCTGATGTAGGCTCATCTAAGAACAACAAACTTGGATTTATAAGCATCTCTTGCCCAATACTGTCCTTTTCTCCCCACCAATAATGATTGTCTTACATGTTGTTAACCCAAGCTAGTTGATCACAGCTTTCGCTTGCTTAACCTTTTGCTGCTTAGTGAGACTTTCAGGCAAGCTAAGTAGAGCAGTGAAGACTAGAGTTTCAGTGATTGTTAAGTGAGGGTATAGAACATCATCTTGAGTAACAAAACCAGTGTTTCACTTCATTTTACTAATTCGCAACTCACACGCATCATCGCTCGCGAATCATACCCAAATGGCAACAAATAATCACATAAAAAGCAAATTACTACTTTACTAGACCAAAGTCACATGCAATTTATGCTACCTAACGAAAGTCACAAGCAATTTACGCTACCTAAGGCTACTTCAAATAATCACATATAAATGCAAACTACAAGGCCAAAGCCAATAGCGAATCACACACAAATTACGCTACCTATATGGTTGTGCCAAATAATCTCATCAAAACTAATATCTAGGTAAAAATTCACATATATTCACAACAAAATACACTACAATAAACACAGTAAAAAAGTCAAAAAGTCAAAATGAACCTTTTCTCGATCATCAACACTGTTATCAGCATCATGGGAACCACCACCACCACCACCGCCGGTACTCCTTCCTTTTCCCCAAAATAGTCCATCTTTATCTATAACACTTCTCCTTTTAATCTTCAACTCTCCTAATAGCAGATTCAATATCACAAAATACTTAAATAACAACAAACTAATGGATCCGTATAAGTGTACCATCATCGGCGTTATGAATCGGTTCGTTTTGAACCGTTTTTTCCATGATCGGTTGATTTACTAGTTCTTCATTTGATTTCTGCCTTTATTTCGTGATTAGCACGGTTAATTTGTGCAGATTTTTGGATTTTTTTGTTAGGGTTTAATGTTTAGAGAGAGAGAGAGAATGTGTGTGATGTGTGCGTTTTTTGTGTGAGGATACGGGGAATTTGGGGATAGTTGGGTGGTTAAACCTTAAAGTTTGTTTTTTTTGATCTAATATAATCAACGGCTAGGATGCATCCCTCAGTATGTGAGGGATTATGTGTCCGTGAAATAACTCGACTCTTAAAAAAAAACTCATAGCTCGAAATCAAATGTAGCCCATGCCGCTGAAGATGAATACATTTTCACCTTTAGTATTACTGTAAACCAAAAGTTCTTTACACGTTTGTAGAAATTCATGTGAAACAAAAAATATATATGTTTTTTTTTCAGATATAAAATTATATGTTTAAAGAAAGATTCATGACAGTTTAGTCATTTATGTATTAAACGTGTTATACATTTTTCGCTATATACATTTTTCGCTATATACCAAACGTGTTATACATTTTTCGCTATATACCAAATTCCACTATAAGTATTTTTATCCAAGAACTTAAAAATATCCATATATATATATATAATATAGAGTTAGGATCAAATAAGAAGTTTTCTTAAAATAAGAAGGATAAGAAGTAACTATAACCGCATATCCGAGATGCACCGACTTAAATTAGATGCATCTCTATAATCTTATATGCATTATAACGCATTATAATGTGTTTTCTAGCTTTTAATTAGATGCATATACGTATATTAGATGCATTTTTTTCCCTTTGCATGTGCCAAAATCATCAAAATCAATTTGCACCATCTACACATCAAGTTAACGTTCGAAACTCAAAATGGTGCATCTAAATGAATAGAATTGCATCTAATGCAAGTCGTTGCATCTCAAATGTGTTGGTTTGTCCAACTTCTCACCGCTCCTATTTAATTTACTTCTTTACGTCTCCTGCATCCCTATCTATATATTGTATAATATAATATATATATATTAAGATTCTAAGTTTATAGCTAAACAATTGTTAAAATGAAAAAGTGATTTTGGACCATTGGATCTAATTATTTGATTAAAGATGACATAAATGACCAGGTAAAAGAAAATAAACCAAATAGAATTAATTCATATTATCTTTGTATAGACAATTAAGGGTATACAATTTGGGTATCCTAATTGAATTAAATATTCTGTTACACAATACCGTCATTTTTATTGCGCCTCCAATACCCTTATTGTAACCCTCTTCATAAATTATCACTTTTGACACTAAACAGTATTTAGTTACACCTAACACCGTTCATAATACCATACATTCTAATATCATCTAACACTAATCGATAAGATCCAAACGTTATTTTTTTCAGGGTGTACGGGACTTTCGTGGATGCATGCGTAAAGTGTGATGGTGTACGAGTCGGTGGTGTACGATTTCGGTGTACGAGTATCGGTGTACGAGTCGGAATGGTATACGAATCGTGGCGTACGAAGTCGTGGTGTACGAGTTCGAGGTTACAAGTTCTGGTGTACAATGTCGGTGGTAGTAAAGCGAACGGTGGTGTACGAGTCGGTGGTGTATGAGTTGGTATTGTGCGAGTCCGGTGGTGTAGATGGTTGTACGAATCGGTGGGTGTACGATCTCGGTGGTGTACAAACGAGTCAGTGTGATTACGAGTTTGTGGTGAATGAGTTTGCGTCAATTAAATAAATTAGATATGAAGACATGTATCCTAGAAAAATACTACCATATAAACGTCTGTTAAAATCTGAAAATTAAATACGTTTAGAATAATAAAGTTAAAAATACGTCACACTAAAATGAGGCATTAATCTTGCAATTAAATTTGGTTTATTTACTAAATTGTCTTTTGATAATATCTATTACACTAACAACATCACCACCATTAATATCATCTAAACATTAATCAATAGATCCAAATGGTTTATATTTACTTCTTATTTAAACAATTTTTAAGAGGTACAGCCACATTAACCCTCCTAGATAAAATATATATATATATAATATATATACATACTATGGCTAAGCCCACCGAGGGGCGTCATACTTATAATATTTGTTTACATATGTATTTGTTTGCGCCTAAATATTGGTCTCTTATAAAAAAAATTGTGATATACACAAAAGAGTTTTTTAACAGCATATTATAAATTTTGGTTTACACAAATTGTTTTTGTGTTTACAGTAATTACTAGTAATATTATCTTTCTGTTTTTGAAATAACTGTATAAAATTTGTGTTAAGTTTATTAATGGAACCAATATGATCGTCTAAATTAGGAATCAACATATCTTCCGAAAATTCCACAGTTGCTTATCCGTCGTTTTTACCACCAATTTTACCGTTCCAGTGTTTAGTATCCAATCAGCAAAATCGTGGGTTTCTTTCTTTTCAGGACTATTGGAACCTGATCCTAACCTTATGTTAACTGTTAACTTCATAACGTTGCATCGTTCATGATAATAAATGTCGAATTCTAAAAATATATGTAAAAGCAATCGTGTAATATATATTGAAAATAATAATAAAGCTATATCTTTAATACAAATCTATGCTGCAATAATTTTTTTTGTAAATGACTTGTTGTGGATTTTGTGTAGTTGCCGTCTTTGTCGCAAAAGATGTTAATTTGTATCGTGTGAGATTAACAGGGGCACAGTTCTTTCCCACAACATATTTTCTTCACCTATTTCCTTTGTCTTGCTAATCCCCTCTTCCGTTGTATATAATAAATGCTCTCATCCCACTTACCGGAACGTAAATAGAAAACTGGCTACCCTTTAAAGCAAGATAACTATTTGTCTAAGAGTGTTCTATTATGGACATTAACTAGAGATAAATAAAGCTAGACAGTTAACCTTATTCTGACCATTTCTTGATCTTTCTCTAGCTTCACTCGTAGCGAGATTAAAACCCTCAGCGTCAACCACTAACTTTCTTTCTTATGCCATTATCTGCAATAAGAACAACACATTAGGATACAATATAATTTGTTGGAATTTTTTTTGCCAAAAGAACCCTCTAGATATCCAATGGAAACCCAAAAGTATCCCACAACACAAATGCATCCTGAACCAAGAGATTGTTAAAAAAAAATAAGAATTAGAACTTTATGAACCATAGATGCAACAGAAGAAACACATTTTCTAAAACCACTATATCATAATTTATAAAAGATTGATCACTTGAATGAAAATTAGAATTAAAAAGGATCAACTCGAATAATTATAAACAATTAATTACAAGAAATACGTTCAAAAGATAAATGAAAATAATAGAAAGCTTTAGCTTGTTGAAGCAAAGGCAACTGTTCAAACAATAACCATTCAAATATATATACATAGTAATGGAACAATATACAAAATATAAGTAACAATAGTCCTATCTAAAAGCAGAATCAATGATACCGGAGAAGTATTATAGCAGCTTTCCTTCCCGGGTCGTAAATCCCCAACGAGGCGAATGGTCAAAATCGATAAACGATCGATAAGCTATTCTGAGATCTGAAGGAAGGAATGAAGTTAAGGGAGAAGAATTTGAAACTCAATCAAATTAAGAGTAATAAAACAGACTACAACGTTTAAGAAAAACCTCAAGAAATTACGAAATAAAACTAGAAAACGAAGGCCACGTAATCCCGAACAAAAGGGGGAGAGAACCTAAAATCAATTAAAAATAAAGCCTTTACGAAGAAATTTCGCTTCTAAACTAAACTACCTACTGTACCAATAACAAGAATTGAAGAAGAACTAGACCGAAAACGGAAGTTCGTTTGACACAGAAAACAGTCAAAACAAAATCCCAAGCAACACCGGACCAGTGCTTATAAAAAGTACAAAGTTGTAAAAATGACCCTTAAATCTGAAAAATTTTATATATTATTTTTTTTTCACATACAAAACTAGATGACAAAAAGAAAATTTTCTACCAAAAGCAAAGATATTACTTTTTACTGCAAATATTTTGTAGTTTGTATCTTATGAAATAAATAAAACTTTTACCTAAATTAACATATAAAAAATATTAAACGTATTACAAAAAATTACTGCAAAATTTTTCTAAAAAAATACTTTTTTACGAACTTAAAGTTCCTACGAAAAATAACAAACAAAAATAAGCTACAGAAATAAGCCCCCAAAATAAGCCGAACAGCTTATAAGGCTTAAAAGCCACAATGTATATAAATATAAACACCTTTGGGTCCTTTAACATAAAAAAGACCCAAGTCGCAGTGCGTAAGAATGGTGGTTGTGTAAAATGGTATGTATCGCTAGGATTCACGGGTTCGAGTTCTTGCACACCCGGATAACCCAAGTGTCTTCACCCTTTGCATAATTTATATATTTTTTGTAAAACATCAAAGACAAGCAAAGGTCGGTTAAAGCTTACGTTGTGGCTTCTAACACTTTGTCTTCTAGAGCTTATAATGCAAAAGCAAAGATAAGCTATAAACAATAAGCTTGAACATTGACAGAAATGCTATAAAAAGACTTAAAGCTAAGAAAAAAGCTAATTCCTTTTGGACTTAGGCAAATTAAGCTAGGACAAGAACTAAAATAAAAGCTAAGGGATCTAAACTAAACCTAAATGAGCTACAAAAGAAAAGGAAAAGCAATAAGCTACAGATACACAGCTTGGAGCTTATTAATGCAGAAAAGCTTAGAACGAAAGCTTAAAGCAACAAATTGCTTAACTTAGAAGCCAGTCAAAATAAGCCTAACAAAAGGGAATAAGCAAACTCAAATCTACCTATCTAAATTCATAAATAAGCTGCAATGAGCACAAGTTTGAGCTTATGGAAAATAAGCTCAAAAAAACACAAAAGAATCACAAATATCGCACACTCCTCAGACTAATGGGAAATGCTAAAAATACCAAATGCCCAAGGGCATGTTGGGCTTAAAATTAAGCACACAAATAAGCTCTTCAATAGTCTGAAACTTTGAGCGGGCTTATACAAGGCCTATAAGCTTTTTAAAAAAAGCCAAAACTATGGGCGCTTAAGTATGCATAATTATGGGCTGAGAAACAAGAGCCTAAAGTTCACCCCATTTGCACCAGGGAGCTTTTAAAGTCAGGCGCAAATCCAAGGGGCTTATTTGACAGCTTAGATTATTAAGCTGTCAAAATAAGTCTCTACAAAAATACAATAAAAGAAAGCTAAACAGATTGAGTGCTATAGCTAAACAGCTTGTGCACCAATTTTGAGCTTTTAAAAAGCATTTTTACTTGCTTATTTTTATAAAGTGAAAAAAGGGGAACTTTGGTTTTTTTTAGAAACTGTGACCAAAATGTTTGGGTGAATTTGACTCACAAAGTCAAAAGGACAAAGGTCTATGTGACATCCCTCTTTAAACACATAAATCACACACTCTTTGATGTCCCAACTCAAACCACAAGTGCTCATATCAAATAAACACATTGTTGGGTTACTTAACATTTTCACATTTAAAGAAGATTTTTTTTATACCCTATGGAAAAACAATTTTCCAACTACAAAAATGTTTTAACAAACACTTCAAAAAGTTACTTAAAAGAAACTTTTGCTAAAATTGACCAATTTACCAAAACCATGCCAACCCTTTTTGACGACCCCGTTTTTGAGGCCTTGCGTGCCAAACACCCCTTTATCTAAAAACCCTGTCAACGCCAAAGGTGGTTCTTATAAAATCCATTTTTAAGCTAAAAACTTTGAAATCCTTTTATTACTTCTCTACTTAATTATGACCTATTTTCAAACTATTTTAAAACTAAAAATCCTAGCTTATTAATAAAAATAAGCTAGATTCTAGCTAGCTTATTACTTACTATATATGACAAGAATTAAGAAAATTGATTTCTAAATTGGATTTTAAACCTCACAAAATCTTAAAGCATTTGCTTATCTAAGCTAACTAGGCTAAAATGAAACAAGTTTTAACGCACATAAAAGAAAACAAGGCAATAATTAAAGAGTAACTAAATTAAAAGCTAAAATTCAAAATAGGAAATCACACCTTTTGAAATGGTAGTCTCTGACACAGCCACTCTATCTGAGTGAGTTGGCTTAAGAAACAACAGACCAAAATGGCTCCCTTGCCTCTAAACCGTCAGTTAAAACTCAATATGCTGTAAAAAGCTAATACAATATCCTTGAACTATCCAAAATGAGCTAAATTTGAATTCAAATGAAAACTATTAAACTAAATTGCGAGCTAAAAACAGTATTTAAAAAACTTTTACAAAGTTTAAAACTGAATTTGAGCTTAATGACAAGAATAAGCTCAAAAGAGCTTATTTAGAGCGTTATTTTAATGAAATCACTCAAAATTGAAATAAGAGAACACAAGAAGCTTGTAAACTGATTGTGATTGCTAAAGTGATGAAGTACAAGAGGAAAGAACAACAGTACAAGTGCTTAAAGCTATTTTAAAAAAAACTTGAAAGTGAAATGCTTAATATTACAAAAAAAAAACTACCAAACTGAAATTAAAAACTTGCTCCTTGTTTCTTGTGACTTCTACATCTTATATAGAGAAGCCTTGTGTTAGTTTGTGTGAGAGGGAGAAGCCAAACACATCTATCAGCCCAACCAATTTCATCAAAAATCCATCTTGGACGCGAACAAGGTCCTTGGGAGGTGTCGGGATTGCCAACTTGGCACTTTGTAACTGGAAAGGTAGTGGAGGAGATGGGAATTTGATTAATCCATGAAGTGGTGAAGGTTCACAGCGGTATACATGGGTTAAACAAACAACCCGTGAGTTGTTTGGAAGAGGAAAAACGAGCGCGCGGAAAAAGGAGTTTAGAGGTATAACAGAGTGCAAAAGCGTTCGTGATTTTTGGCGAAAACATGGCCACCTCCATCTGGTTATATTGTTTCATTACACAATTGAGGTCTCCTTGTGGTAAGATAACTTACTGGGGACCTGGCGCAAAAACAAGTCTCCAAAAGTTATATAATACCATCTTTTGTCACATTTCGCGCCTGGAGTGTACAATTTTATGAGGAGTTGGCAGTTTTGCCCCCCCACTTGTTAGCTTTCAGAGTACAAATAACCAAAATCAGCCCATAGGTCTTCTCTTTTCCTCTTTTCTTCTTTATATATAAGTTTTAGGCGAATGACACAATTTCCAGTCCCTGAACGTATATTTTTTATTGACTTGGTGACCTCCGCGGATTGACTTGGGTTGACTTTGACTTCGACCAGTTGACTATTTCTGTGACTTTTACCTTGATTGACTTTTACCAGGCTTTGATTGGCTTTGCATTTTCACAGTCTTTTCCATTCCGAGTCCGGTTTTGTCGTATTGGCTTGTTTTCGAGTCCTTTTCTTAGTTATTACCGTTCCTCGCATAAATACAATTAGCAAACAAGCCATATATTTGGCAGATTTAAGTCCCGTTTTGGTTATTTTAGCTCGTTTTTAAAGGTAAAAGGTATGTGTAATTAAGCACATACCAAAATCCCCCCCCATACTAAGGTATTTGCCGTGTCTCACGCAATCTATGAATAAGCATTTACGAAAACTAAGAATCCAATCCCCCTCGACTACTAACTTTTAACAAAAGTAGCAAAGTGTATTCGTCAAAGGAAACTCAGAGAATCAAAAAAGTTTCGACAAGTCTCCCGATTCAACCATTTTTTATTTGTACACATAACTATCCTAATAATTTTGGATTTTTCTTTTCTTGACTGTCCTTGATTTGACTTCCTTTATTTCTACACATGGGCTCATAGAATGAGACACGAGACCATAGAATAAATCTATGGATGTCCTCTCGGTTAAATTTATCAGTTCAAGCCAAAGATTTTTTCACTAGTTTCCAACCAAGCAATTAAACAAGATCATATTGTCCAATATAAGTTCTAAATGCTAAGCACTCAACTTAATGAATTGGTACTTTTTAACTCCCACATGAGTGGTATGGTTTCAATTGTGTACATCAATTTCAACCAACCATAGATCAATTATTTTCATAGTCGAAAGAGCGATTCCAAGATGAATCATGACTCAAAGCAACAATCTTATTCAAAGACCTTGGAAATTGGATATTTTAAGAACGGATATTTAATCGTAGAACTTTTTGCAACAACATCTTTCTATACCAATTATAATCATAAGTATCTTATAAGAGCTAGGAATGCGTTGTATTATTTGCGCGAAAGCACCTACCTAGGCCATCGCTCAACCTCAGTAGGAATATCCACAACCACCGAACACGATGTTCTTAGTTTCGAAAATTCCCACACCGTTGCTAAAGCGTAATGTAGAAATCACAACAACACCTCTTCCAAATATGCTTAAGGATATTGAGTGTTGATTAGTTTGAACCCTCACCTAGACCTCGCTTCCTGGTGAGATAACACAACACAATAACAAAAACTAACCAAATCCTTAGAAGTAAAAGATGGTCGTAGTTTTGAACCCCCACCACGTGTTACGGAGTGGGAATATCACCGAACACATCTTTTACTTCTCCATATAATCTACATGTATGGGCATTCATTGGCAAAATTCTTACACAATATTCATTCATGCTTTTGCATTTACAATTACTTCTGCTCATGCTTCTTTTGGGAGCATTTTAAAACTTTCGAAATTTTTAACCCTCGTTTTAAAGAATCAAGTCACAAATTTGAAGCTTTTCTAAAAAACATCGATTGAGTAGTTGAACTGAATTGAGCACGTATGATAGGTGGATTAAGCAAATGGGAGCAAAAAAGAGCCACATACTTATGCTACATATTAGAGTATTTCTTGTGCTCCCAACACCTAGTAAAACTTATATATTTAACGATCCTACAAACCACCTTCTTGCTTTATATCACCTATACAATAAAAATCCGAAGCGCATAAAATCGAATTCGTGAAAGCTTTAGGCCTACCAGTGGTAAGTATATGTCAGCGATACTTATGCAGAGCGAGGGCTCAACACGTACCCGATCGAGCTCAAAAATTCATTTACGCATTCCCCACATTTGGAAAGAGTCAAAATCAACAATGACAATAGACACTTATCTTCATTTTTGAAAATTTTAAAAATTTTCACTTTTTTTGTGGATTTTTGCAAAAATTAGGTGGTACACAAAAAACGAGATTACGTGAATAACAACGTACTGCAGGCAAAATTCAAATCGAAAAAGATTTACCCTCCCCCCCCAACCCATACAGATACTAAACATCGTGCCTCGATGTTTTCAAAGGGTAACCTACATAAATCTAAGGCCGTTTATATGAAGTTGTGGTGTGCACAAAAGAATAAACTCACAGTCGATTAGATTTGGATTACTAGGATTCCTCCATAAACTGAAGCTGAGGATGTGAAAACTCAAGTGAAAACTAGCAAGCATCGAGAGTGCCTTTCACAATCGGTGGAAAATCCTGGACATACAATACAACGCGCACAAAACAAAAAAAAAAAACAAAATAGACAAAACACGTGGTGACTCGGAAAATGAAAGCGTCTCACAACACAAAACACTTATATAACATAAAGAAAAGAAGATATACTGGATAAGCATGGGTGCCTCCCACGAAGCCTTGTTTAGGGTCCCGACGCTTGACCGTCCCCCGAATTCTTATTGTCCATACAATAGGGAATGTCAGGAGAATCTGGGACAACCTCAGTTGCACGTATATATCCCCTCCAAAGTAATGTTTGAAAGATAAGATCGACCAACTCACTTTTAAAGTTGGAAGCCCGGAGTTATGAGATAACTCGACGGAGCCATAAGGAAAAACTTGGACAATGGTGAATGGGTCCGACCATCGGATTTCCAATTTGCCCGAAGCCACAAATCATTATAGCCTAGATTGAAGAGGAGAAACACGACAATCCACCAACGTTGAAAACACCACACACACATTTGATCTAGCATCGTGTATCCTTTTGGTATTTCTCTTATATAGATCAAAGAGTCTTATCTCGTAGGCCTGATCACAAGACTTTCATTTAGTTCATTTAGGTTGAACTTTCCTGTGATCACACCGCAAGTTTTGAACTCAAAATTTGATATCTTGAGAGCCCAGTAGGCTTTGGTGCTCTAGCTCGATCGGTAGATGTACATGCCTTTCCGTAACACGTAAGCTTATATGAGTACACCCGATGGGTGTTTTGTAAGCTGTGCGAAAGCCCCATAAAGCATCATCTAGTAATGTCCGATCCAGGGAGCACGATTTTCTCTCTCCCACGTTCTCTCAATGAAATACGCTTGTAAAAACCACGATTTTGAACACCCCCACTTGCCCACTTGTTTGTGGGTGATATGCGTGGGAGGATCGATGGAGTGTCTCCGTACTTAAGACAAGACCTGTTGTAAATCGGTCATTGCAAAAGTGTGTTTCCGCGATCACTTATGAGTAGCTCGGTGGTGCAAACCCAAATCGAGAGAAGAGAGTTTTCAAAAATTTGCAAACAACTCGGACATCGGCAAGCATCATTGTGGGCGAGACGCTTATTGCTTCGCGCGACTCCACACATTTGACAAGTAATCAACAGCCACGAGTATGTACTTGTTCACCTCTGAAAGAACGGAAACTGGCCCCATAAAATCAATGCCGCTCACAAGATGTCAAAGATTTCGCGCATACTTGGATTGGAGTTTTGTGGCATCTCATCACGTTGCGTAATTTTCCCTTGACTTGACAAATGTCACAATGGGTGACTAAAGTTCATGGGCAGTTCCTGTAGATGGTGGGCCAATATTTAATCCTGAATCAAAAAAGATTTTTCTTGCTGTGTAGTTGGCACCATAGTGTCCCCCCAGTAGTCCACTGTAGGACAAACTTTGAGAAATGTCCTTAAAGCTTCTGCCCGGAAACAACAACGCTCTTAATCACACTTGATCAAGCACAGTTTTTAAACAGAAAGGGATCATCCAGGAATTAATCTTGACACAAAATCCTTGAAGAATTAATTTTTTTGTTGGGAAGTACATTCCCTTGATAACGAATTATTCCCCGCATGAATATTTCTGCAAAATCAGAGCAAACCAGGGTACTTTGATCTTGAAAAGCATATCGAAAAAAACCAAGAGTTTTCAGAAGAGAAATGATTCATGTGAATTTCTCACATTGCGTCTCTCAGAGAGTTGTCTTGATGCGATTTTCAAGTCTGGACAGATGATTCGGACGGCGAGAACATCTCACTTCCTTTTTTGTCTCGAATTTCAATATCAAATTCTTGGAGCCCATAAAGATCCACTCAGCATAGTCTTGCCTTAGGACAATCCATCTTGGCAAAGAGAATCTGATGGACAGAATGGTCATATACACTATGCTTAATTGGACATACACAAGATATGAACGGAATTTTCAAAGGCATACAACCACGGCAAGGTAATTCTTTTCTGAAAGTAGTGTGAAGTGAGTCTGAGCCTCGTCTCATAGTTCTTGCTAAGCATAGTAAAGGCTGAAAATGCTTGTCTCTTTTTTATCTTTTGCCGAAGGACTTGACCCCAATCTTGCAGAACAGTCGCTAGCATCGCACATTGTTTTCAAAAGCGAGCAAGTCCCAGTACGGAGCAATATAAGATCGGAGCCCCAGCTCTCAACAGTTTTTCACTTTATGATTGTAATAAAGGAAACTCGATACACTCTTCAGAAAAGGAAAAAGGGAATCTTCATTTTCACAAGCAAATTAGTCATAGGGACGGGCAATTTTGAAAAGTCCTGAATAATCGCGTAAAATAAATAACCGCGTCGCCCCAGGAACTACGAGACACCTCTTGACAGAAGTTCGGATGAGGGAGATTAGCTATACTAACTCCGACTTAGCTCTAATCCACACTCAAGTCCCAACTTAAAATTTATGTCCGAGAACATATTCGTCCTTCCTTTACCAATGAAATGGCTCTTTTCCCCAGTTTAAAACAAAAGATTGAGTGCGTCTTCACGAACGCTTTAAAACTCTTTTTCCAAATGGGTTAGTAGCAACGTAAGAAAAAACAGTCTCCAAAGACCGAAAAGATCATCCATAAATACACTCATCCATCGTTTTTTCAATCATATCGTGGAAATAGCCATCATACATCTTTGGAATGATTGCCAGGAGCAATGCATAGCCCCATAAGCATGCGACGATAGCAAATGTGCCGTATGGGCATGTTGAATGTTGCGTTCCTTTTCTTCGAATCTTTGGGTCAATTGGGATCTGAAATCACCCGAGAAGCCATGCGGCACACAGTATATTCGTTTTCCAATGCTATGTCATTCGAGCATTTGTCCATGAGCAATGGCTAAAAGGGAAGTAGGCCTTTTCCTTTCGAGGTGACCTGTCATTAAGTTTTCTGTATTCAAATACATACTCGCCATCCCCGTGCAGCCAATCGATAGGAAATCAGCTCAACTCTCAATCATTGTGATGACAGTCCATACCATTCCTTTTTTAGGTACAACAAATGTACCGGGCTCACCCAAGGGCTGTCTGAGATGGGCGGTACAATCAATCCTAAAGCGTCAAGGGGAAGTTATTTCTTTTCTTCAACCTCCTTTTGATCACATCGATTGGATTTTTGGTTGAACACCCTTCTTGACTTTGCACAAGATGGTTCATAAGTCCTCTTTTCCATTAGACAATTTTGGTAGTACAAAATTCTGGGCTAATCAAACCCTTTATGGCGGAAAGTTTCCAAGCGATGGCTCGCTTGTTGGACATTAAGATAAACCATTGAGAAGAGCTACCTTTCACTTCATTCATTTTAAGTCCCTTAGCAAATTATGACAAGGAGCACAACTTGTCGTCATCTTTCTACAAGAATCTTATTTTCCAAGATGGGGTGTCTGTTCCTTGAGTTCAACCTCGGGAGTTCATTACCGGAAGATTTTCAGACGGCTTTATAGCTCACATAGTGTTGAGCTTCTTTTCCTACCTCCAGGCATATTATTGTTCAAGATATGGGAGGGCGGGGGGATTTGTGTTCACTGATTCAAAATTGCCTCTAGAAGCAGACGTCCCCCCACAGGATCCTGGATAAGTTGCAGTTCATTCTCATCATTTGTGATGACGGTCATGCCTCCTTTCTTAGGTACACAGTGTACCGGGCTTACCCAAGGGCTGTCAGAGATGGGGTAAATCAATCCAGCGTCAAGGAGTTTTTCAACCTCCTTCTTGATAACGTCGTGGATTTTTGGGTTTACCCTTCTCTGACTTTGCACAGATGGTTCGTAGTCCTCTTCCATTAGAATTTTGTGAGTACAAAATTCTGGGCTAACACCCTTTATATCGGAGAGTTTCCAAGCGATGGCTCGCTTGTGGGACTTGAGAACCTTGAGAAGAGCTGCCTTTTCCTCATCTTTTAAGTCTTTAGCAATTATGACAGGCAACTTGTCGTCACCTTCTAAAAATGCGTATTCAAGATGGGGTGGCAGTTCCTTGAGTTCAACCTCGGGAGGTTCATCAACGGAAGATTCAACGGTTTTAGCTTCACAGAGTTTGAGTTCTTTCCTAACTCCAGGCAGATATTGTTCTTGATTTGGGAGGGGGGGTGGTGGTTTACTGTTCAAAATTGCTTCTAGAAGCAGGATGTCCCCCTCAGGATCCTGATAAGTTGGATCAACTTCAGATGAAGTTGGATCATCTTCTAGAGCAAGAAACGAATCTGCTTCTTCAAATAAAAGAAAATCACTGTCCCCGAAAGGAGTGAGAGTTGGAGAAGCAGTAGAAACAATAGGCTCAGAATATGGAGTGGGATTGCCACTCGCGATCACGTTTGAAAATCCCAGGACCTCTTGAGAATACTCATCACAAGCCATATCAATGACGTCGATTTTGTTTACCGTCATATGGTTGTAATCAGCTGTGTATTTTGAAGTTTGGTCCAGATTGAATGTGATGGCTTCCTTGCCAACACGAAGGGTAATCTCGCCTTCATAAACATCTATCAAAGCATGACTTGTTTTCAAGAAACATCGCCCGAGAATTAAGGGGACTCGGGGGTCTGGTTCAAAATCAACAACTACGAAGTCAGCTGGAAATTGAAATTTTCCCACATTTACAAAGACATCTTCAGCAATACCGATTGGTTCAGTGATTGAACGATCAGCTAGTTCTAATGTCATGCAAGTCGGGGTCAATTCAGGAAGAGATAGACTTTTCCATACAGAATAAGGCATGAGATTAATGCTCGCACCAAGATCGGCCAATGCGTTGCATGTAGTAATCCCCGTAAATTCACATGGAATCAGAAATCGGCCAGGGTCTCCAAGTTTCTTTGGTAACTTGTTGAGGATGACCGCTGAACAGTTCTCATTCAAAGGAGTCCTTGCCAATTCGCTCAATTTTTCCTTGTTTCCAATCAAGGTTTTTAAAGTCGTAGCAAACTTAGGCATGAGCATCAAGGCATCGGTAAAGCTAATCTCGAAACTTAAATCTCTAAAGATTTCATAAAATTTCTCGATTTGATCGTTAGCTTTTTCCTTGCGCCTTTCATCATTTCTTCGTGATGGAAATGGAATTGATGCTTTAGGAACTGGAGTAACAACAGGAGCAACATTGGGCTCAGGATTTGGATTACGAGTCTGAATTTGAACAACAGGAGGTTGGACGTCTTCGGTGCTTCCGTTATTAGCAGGAGGCATCGTGTCCTTTGTCACCTCGGTGTCATGATTAACTGCTTTCCTTTGGTCCTGATGGTAACACCAACTTCGGGTAGTGATACCTTTTAAATCTTCCTTTGGTGGGTAACAAGTGTTACCAGGAAGAGTTCCAGAACCGTAAGTAAGAAGCTGTATTAGCAGTTAACAAATTTTTGAAAGCATAACAGTCAAATGTGGCCATTTGGGATTGCAGGTTTTTGACCTTGGGTTTTTGCCATGTTTCTCAACACTGCAAGTCATTGCTGTGACATATCTTTCAAAATCTGTTTTTGACACAGACTAAAATGAGAGCCGTGTGTCTGAGGACAGGTCTTGGTGGCTACTGGTTGATTGACAGAGTCGTAAATCTGACCATGGGTTAAAATTTGTTTCCCTCTGTGTTGATTGAAGTTATTTCCTCGATTGAAATTGATTGACTATTTGCATGAGGATTCTGAATGGGAGGAAAACCAGGAGGTCGCATTTGATTTTGAGACCATCAGAGGTCGAATAACGCAGAATTAGCCTTGGTTTGAAATTTGGCCCCCGCAGGCGCCTGGGACACGATACTCTTGGATATTGTCAATGGCAGCATGTTGCCTTGTAAGTGGCTGGACAGTTTGATAAGATGAACACTCCCCCACAAAGTTACACAACTTTGTTCAATCAAACCGCTTTTTACGGGGGCGAAGCTGTGGTTTTGGTTCATTCATCGAGAATTAATGCCGAAAACATGTCTTTGAGTTCAGCAACATCAGATGAACTGCTTTTGGGTGGAAGAGCTGTTACTCATTTTAGCTACAATAGCTTTTGTTCTGATTGACGTACCTTAGACTTGCTCTCTATGAATTTTTAAACATTCTCGAGGCATTTGTCCTAAGAAGTACCACCTCAGGCCGAGTTCAATGAATCCTTGATCATTTGAGTTTAGGGCTTTATAGAAATGTATCTAGTTGAAGCAATTTCTGAAAACCCTTGATGAGGATCCCCTTAAAAGATCATTGAAACATCCCCAGCCTCATAAAACGTCTCATCAAATTTTTGCTGAAATCTTCGTGATTTCATTTCTGGATTTGGACGTTTTAGAGGGATGGAAGAATTATGTTAATAAATTCGAAAGAAGATCATCCCCATGTTTCAATCGAACCGAGGGGGTTCTTTTTCTAGCCATATCCGATGGCTTCCGGGCTGCCCCTTTCGAGAGAAACCCGGGAAAAGCCTAAGCTTAACCGACGTATTTGGTACGTTCGGAATCTTCATTGTAGAAGTGATTCTTGTTGAAATAACGATGTGACATTGTGGGTCTTCTTTAATTCCAAAAAATTGCTTGTTTTGGACAAGATTCATAAAAAAAAAAGACCAATGCTTTGATCTCAAAGTTATTTTGCGGTGATTTCCGGAAAAACTATCGCATCCTCCGTACCCCTCGGTGGTGCTTCGAGCAATTTGCGCCAAGTATGATTATCAGGCCAATCGTAAACTATGGAGGATTATCAGTTTCTAAATTGGATGATTCAACAGAAGTTTGTCGAACTTGTGGTTGTCGACGTCTACGGGCTTGAGAACGAGTGCGCATGCACAAAATAGAAATATAAAAAGAAAATTTACTCTAAATTTTTTTTTGGTTTTTTCAATGATTAATTCACAATTGATTTTAACGGACAATGAGATAAGACAACTTAAACCAAATAATCTACTTACTTCACGGTAGCTCTCAAAAAGATAAACGCACAGGTGAGCGGAGGAGTAGGAATAGCGGGCAAGCTTATTTCACCTTTCTTCGGTCGTAGTTTTCCTTCTCCTTTATACCCACTTTATAGTTTTAGTTCTAAATTTCAAGGTGAGGCCTATATCGTAAGAGACACAAAAGGCAAGTTTTTAAATCTTTTGTTCGAGTTGGGAACCAACAAGTTCACCGGAAGTTATTATGATAATACCTCAGTTGAGAATATTATATTTTGGTATTTTACCAATTTGTGAATTTTATTTCTTTTTTTTTATGGACAATGTTTTTATGTTTTTGGTTTTTTCTTTTGTTTTGGCTTTTATCTGATAATTATACTAGAAGAAATGAAAAATATTTTTTGTACTTTTTTTTATATATTTTTATAATAAAAGAAAATATTCACAGTTTCAAACACAATTGATCAAACGTAACGATAGTCGGCTTCACAGCCTCCCCGGCAACGGCGCCAAAAAGTGATTGCTGGATTTCACACTATATATATATAATATATAATAAAATATATAAAATATATATAAGTCTAAAAATCAACAAGATCAATGATACCGAGAAGTAGTATAGAATGTTCCCGGGTCGTTTATCCCCAACGAGGCTGGACTGGAGAATCGATACAATCGAAGATTTGAGTTTGAAGGAGAGAATTGGATTGGAAGTGTGGAAAAGTCAAATTAAACAACAACAAACAAAAACGTTTAAGAAAAACCTAGAAATTACGAAATTAAACTAGAAAACGAGAGCCCGAATCCCGAACAAAGGGGGAAAAACCTAAAATCTTTAAAAATAACCCTACGAAGAAATTTTCACTTCTAAACTACTCTATGGGACAAATAACGAAGAATGAAAAAGACTAGACCGAAAACGGAGTTCGTTTGACCCAAAAACGAGTCAAAACAAAATCCCGCACCCGGACCGTTCTTTAAAAAAGGAAAAGTTGTAAAAATGACCCTACGAAAATTTTTGTATTTTTCCTACAAACTAGATGACAAAAGAAAATTTTCTAAAAAAGCAAAATATTTTTTTGATAATTTTTGTATTTTTTATGAATTTTTAAAACTTTTAACGAAATTAAATCATAAAAAATATTAAATGATTTCGAAAAATTCTGAAAAATTTACAAAAAATACTAGACACTATGACAATCCTACGAAAAATAAAAAACACAAAGTTTGCTTAAGAAATAAGCCCGAATAAGCTGTGTACAGCAAATAATCTTAAAATCCAAAATGTGTAAAAAGAATAATGCCCTTGAGTCTTTAACTAAAAGACCCAAGGTGGCATTTGTAAGGGTGGTGTGTTTTAAAGGGGACTGTATCGATTGTCACAAAAACGGGTTCGAGTCTTGCTCACCCGGACCAATTGTCTTTCCCCCTTTTTTTTTTCGAAAACTCAAAGAAGCAAAGTTGTTAAGCTCGTGGGGCTTAACAACTTTGTCTTCTACAACTTTTTACGAAAAGCTCTAAATAAGCTTAAAAATAAGCTTAAAGTTTGACAGTTTGCTTAAAGAGCTTAAAAGCAAAAATAAGCTAAGTCCTTTTGGACTTAGGGTCGAAACAAGCTAGGACAAACTCAAATAAGCTAAAGAGGCTTAATTCTAAACCTAGGTAAGCTAAAAAAAAGGGAAAGCTAAACTAAATAAGCTGTTGAAAACAGCTTATTGTGACAGAAACTATAATAAAGCTTAAAACTTAAATGCATAAGCTGTGGACTCTAAATAAGCTAGGGAAGGCAAAATAAGCTTAACACTTACCTAAGCTAACCTAAAAAGACTATTAAGAGCTAAAAAGAGCTTATGACATAAGCTAAACAAGCATAAAGAAAAAAATAAGCAGTCCTACTACTTAAGCCATGTGAAAACAGCCAAAAGGCAAGTTTGTGCTTAAAAATAAGCACACAAATGAGCTTCCTAAGGTCTGAAAATCAGAGGCCTTATACAAGAGCTTATAGGCTCTTAGAAATAAGCCATAACTTGGAGCTTAAATGGACTTAAATACAAAGAAAAGTGGCTAAAATCTCCCCTTTGTACCAGGGGAAATTAAGCTATAAAAACTAGTGGCCTTATTTGACAGCTTGTTAAAGCTGTCAAATAAGCTCCAATTGAAAATCTTAACTAAAAAAGTTTAAGTCTCCCTTTTAAGCTTATGGACTTGTGCAACAAGTTTTGAGACTAAAAAAAATGAAGTTTACTTGCTGAACTTTGATAAGTGAAAAAGGCAGGCCTTCTGTCTTTTGAAATTTGTACTTAAAAACTTGGTGAACTTCTGACTAACAAGTCAAAAGACCAAAGCTGCTTAACAGCCTTTTTTGTACACACACAAAACACACTTTTTGACACTCAACACTCAAAATCCAAGTGCTTAATTAAATAAGCACTTGGGGTTTTCTTTAATACCACAGTTTAAAGCAATGGCATGAGAAGCTTTTGAAAAACAAATTGAAACTTTAAAATCTTTTGAAAAAGCATTTAATAAGCTTAAAACTTAAATTTAAATCACACTAAGTTACCTTAACCCATGCATATAACCATTTTGACCCGTTTTTAAGTTTATCCTAAACACCCCTTAAGTTTTTAAAAAGTGACTTAAAATCTTATAAAAACTATTTTGAAAACTTAAGTAGGTCTAAATACTAAAGCGTACGAATATCGTGCTCTATTTGGGGATGAATGGCTCGGAGACGTAAGAGGTAGTCACGCGATCTCAGCACCAGAGCGGATAGTCAAAGAGAGAGCACGGATGACCCTACTATAGAATGACAGTGAATTTATGCTTGAATTGAATTAGAATTGAAAGAGTCTTTACATCTTCTCACAATGCCGAGAGCAAGTCAAAGTGAATGAAAGGATCCTATAAAAGCAAACTTAAGCATGAGTTACCTCTAATAAGCACAAAATACAGTGATAAGCTAAAAATAAGCTAAATAAGCTTAATGCTACAGTAAATAAGCAAAATTGAAAGAAATTTTACCTTTGATCCTTTGTTCATAAAGGATTCTTTGAAGACCTAAATAAGCTCTAAACCCTACCCGTAGCTTATAAATAAGCTAAAACTAAGCTTTACCCCAATAAGCCATCCTTTATAGCTTATTCATCCAAGCTTCAATCCAACAGTACCTTTGTCACCCTTTTTGAATTTTCGTAAAGTATTTTTAAAAACAGAATGTAAAAATGGTTTAAATGAGAACTTAAAGGAGTTTAGGAGAACAATTAAGGTTTAGAACACAAGAAAAACCTTAACTGAATTTCATTAAACAAAAGTGCAAGTACAGAAACTTTTAACTTTAAAAACTTGACTTCAAATTACACTTGAACTAAAAAGAAATTACTTGTAAAACTAACTTAAACTCACTAAAAACTACATGTCAGCCACAATGGCTTTACAAAGCTTTAAATAGGAAAGATTCGACTCGAGTCTTGCTCTTTTCTCTCTTGCTGTTGTGTTTGTTTGTAGACACACAAAAGGGTTGTGTTTGTTGTGTGAGGGGAAAAGCAAACAAATCCTGGCCTTCAATCTTTCTTGGGTCATCTTGGTCGTCGAAATAAGCTTTGGGAGATGTGGGATTGCCAACTTGGCAATCTCACAGCTGGGAAAGTTAGTGGAGGGGGGGGGGAAAGTGATTACCCATGGTGGTGGTGGTAATCTACAGGGTAAAAATGGGTTTATAAACCCGTGAATTTTGTACTTTGTTTTGGGCGGGAAAAAGTGTTATAGAGGTTGGGGGTGACAGGCAAAGTTTTGAGCGAATTGGCAAAGTTGGTCCTCCAAAGTGTTATGTCACTTTGCACCGTACGTCCTTGTTGTCAAATAACTTTGGGGACTTGGCAAGTTAAGTCCCCAAAAGTTATATAACTTCTTCATACCACGTCCTTGGTGTATAAGTTTAATGGACTTGCCAGCTTTGGCCCTTGTAGTGTAACTTTGCAGAAATGGCAGATTGCACCCTTGTCTTCTTTTCTCCTCTTTTCTTCTTTAAATCTAAGTTTAGGGATTTACAATTTCAGTCCCTAAACTTATATTTCTTTGACTTTTGGCCTCGGGGTTGACTTGGTTTGATCTTTGACTTTGACCAGTTGAACTATTTCTTCGTTGACTTTTTGACTTGATTGACTTTTCGGCTTCGATTTGGCTTTGTCTTTCACAGTCTTTTCCATTCCGAGTCCGGTTTTGTCGTTTTGGCTTTGTTTTTCGTCCTTTTCTTAGTTATCCGTTCCTGCACAATACAATTAGCAAAACAAGCGTATATTTGGCATTTTAAGTCCGTTTTTGGTCATTTTAGCTCGTTTTTAAAGGTAAAAGGTATGTGTAATTAAGCACATACCAACTCACAATGAAGATGGAAATCCTTCTAGAGCCAACATCAAACAAGCTCTTGGTAGGTGACATGTGAGATCCATTATGGATTAAACTTGTGAAAAATAGAAAGCAACGATGGTGCGAGTTCATTATTTGTGAATCAAACTTGTTCCAGGTTGTGAATTGACGAATCATTTTGGAAAACCTCTCGATGTGCTCAACAACTGATTTTCTAGCACATCGATTGTGAACTTCTTTCAAAACAAATGAGTTTCTAATGAAATTTGATTTTATGCTATCAAACACTCTCGATGTGTCACAAAATACTTTCTCAAACGACACGTCGATTGATTTTCAAATCAAGTTTTCTCTTTAATCGGTAAGATAGTAACTAACCGATTCACTCTTATCGTGCTGTCTGCTTTGAGACGTTCCGATACAGAGAACAGGCAAGTATGGAGATTTTGATGGTTACACATCAGATGATCTGATACTTATACTGGAAATCCTGTCAAGGAGATTCTTCTTAAGATGAATCTACCTGATCACAGGTCGGTCCTCACGGATCCGGAGGTTAATCCAACCAGACTCGGGCGAATGACAAAGCCAAATTCGTCCACACACTTTATTGCTAACTGTTTTATTACAGGATCAAGTTATGGTGGAAATAGAGATACCTCGTTCTAGTAGAGTCAATTCAAAGCCCCATGATCACACCTAATGTGTTCAATCAAAGACACCATGACAACCAAAAGACCTATAACACAGCTTTCGTTACTCTGATAAGTAATGTCATTATCAAGAAAAGTGTGAGCATGCCGGTCCGAAAGTCACAACGTCAAATGAAGGTAATGCTACCCAACAAGGATGATCAAGAGGTTTAAGATGGATGATGATCTCAAAGAAAGCTCAAAGATCGCACAAGCCTAAGGGACAAATCTCAAAGTTCACTACATAATGTACAAGGACATCAAAGATTGAAGAATCAAAGACTTCGAGCTACAGACAGAAGGTCAATGAAGTAGAATGCTAGAATTCATAATGCATTTTCTGGGGTGACCTCCCTTAGGGGGAGATTGTTAGGATTATGAAAAAGACTCGGTCACCCCGTGTATAATCTAGAATAGCATAGCTCGTAGTCTAATTGTAAGCGTATGACTAATAGTATTGGGCCGGGCCTTTAGCCCACTTGTAAGCCCATACTCAAGCCCATTGGGGCATAAACACTCATGTATATAAACCCCTTTCCAGCCATGGGAAGGGCTGGAAAGGGGTTGGTTGTTTATTTTATCATAAAGCTTCTATTTGCATTTTCTCTCACTAGAAACCTTACTTTCTCTCTCTAGATAATTTGCCAACCCAATCATTCTTGCTTGTGTTATAATCCCCCATACTAAGGTATTGCCGTGTCCTCACGCAATGCTATGAAGTAAGCATTTACGAAAACTAAGAATCTCAATCCCCCTCGACTAATAACTTTGAAAAGTAGCAAAGTGTTCGTCAAGGGAAACTAAAGAATCAAATCTACTTTATAAATTTACCAAACAGCGGTTAATATTGTTGAAATGATTTGTGCTTTCTTGATCTACAAATATAAGGTAACGAATTTTGCCAGAAATTATATGTTTAATTCCTACTTTTCATCCTACTTTATGAATTTCCAAACTTAAGTTAATATAGTTTAAAATATTTGAATTTTCTTAAATCTATAATAAAATGTAACGAATTTAGTCATTAATTATATGTTAAATTTCAACTTTATTAATTTTCAAACTCAGGTTAATATTGTTTGAATGTAGAAATTAATTGATCGACATGATATATATGCCATTTTTATATGAGTTTATTGAGTTGAATATCTGACGTGGCATTGTGTTGTCTACAATTTTTAAGGTTTTGAATTGGTGATTTAAATAATTTGGATTTTCTTAAATCTATAATAAAAGGTAACAAATTTAGTAATTAATTATATGTTTAATTCCTACTTTATGAATTTCCAAACTAGAATTTAGTCATTAATTAATTGTTAAATCGCTACTTTATTAATTTCTAAACTTAGGTTAATATTGTTTGAATGTTGAAATTAATTGATCGACATGATATATATTCCATTTTTATATGAGTTTATTGAGTTGAATATCTGACGTGGCATTGCGTTGTTTATAATTTTTTAAGATTTTAAATTGGTGATTTAAATGATTTGGATTTTCTTGAATCTATAATTGAAGGTAACGAATTTAGTCATTAATTATATGTTTAATTCCTACTTTATGAATTTCCAAACATAGGTTAATATTGTTTGAATGATTTGGATTTTCTTGAATCTATAATAGAAGGTAACGAATTTAGTCATTAATTATATATTTAATTCCTACTTTATGAATTTCCAAACTTAGGTTAATATTGTTTGAATGTAGAAAATAATTGATTGACATGATATATATGCCATTTTTATATGATTTTATTATATTGAATATCTGACGTGGCATTGTGTTGTCTACAATTTTTTTAGATTTTGAATTGGTGTTTTAAATGATTTGGATTTTCTTGAATCTATAATAGAAGGTAACGAATTTAGTCATTAATTATATGTTTAATTCCTACTTTATGAATTTCCAAACTTAGGATAATATTGTTTGAATGTAGAAAATAATTGATTGACATGATATATATGCCATTTTTATATGATTTTATTGTGTTGAATATCTGACGTGGCATTGCATTGTCTACAATTTTTAAGGTTTTGAATTGGTGATTTAAATGATTTGGATTTTCTTGAATCTAAAATATAAGGTAACGAATTTAGCCATAATTATATGTTTAATTCCTACTTTATAATTTCCAAACTTAAGTTAATATTGTAACCTATGTTTGGAACTTCATAAAGTAGGAATTAAACATATAATTAATAACTAAATTTGTTACCTTCTATTATAGATTCAAGAAAATCTAAATTATTCAAACAATATTAACCTGAGTTTGAAAATGCATAAAGTAGGAATTAAACATATAATTAATGACTAATTTCGTTACCTTCTATTATAGATTCAAGAAAATTCAAATTATCTAAATCACCAATTCAAAACCTTAAAAATTGTAGATAACACAATGCCACGACATATATTCAACTCAATAAACTCATATAAAAATTGTAGACAACGCAATCCCACGTCAAATATTCAACTCAATAAACTCATATAAAAATGGCATATATATCATGTCGATCAATTAATTTCTACATTCAAACAATATTAACCTTAGTTTTGATATTCATAAATTAGGAATTAAACATATAATTAATGACTAAATTCATTACCTTCTATTATAGATTCAAGAAAATCTAAATTATTCAAACAAAATTAACCTAAGTTTGGAAATTTCATAAGTATGTGATGAATTCCTATTACATATAATTAATGACTAATTTCGTTACCTTCTATTATAGATTCAAGAAAAACCAAATTATATAAATCACCAATTTAAAACCTTAAAAATTGTAAACAAAATGCCACGTTAGATATTCAACTCAATAAACTCATATAAAAATGGCATATATATCATGTCGATCAATTAATTTCTACATTCAAACAATATTAACCTAAGTTTGGAAATTAATAAAGTAGAAATTTAACAAATAATTAATGACTAAGTTCTTTACCTTTTATTATAGATTCAAAAAAATTCAAATCATTTAAACAATATAAAATTTAAATTTGAAAATTCATAAAGTAGGAATTAAACATATAATTATGGCTAAATTCATTACCTTATATTATAGATTCAAAGAGGAAATCTCTAATCTTTTCATATAACAATATTAACCTATGTTTGGAAATTCATAAAATAGGAATTAAACATATAATTAATGGCTAAATTCGCTACCTTCTATTATAGATTCAATAAAATCTAAATCATTGAAACAATATTATTCTAAGTTTGGAAATTCATAAAGTGGGAATTAAACATATAATTAATGATTAAATTGGTTACCTTCTATTATAGATTCAAGAAAATCGAAATCATTTAAATCCCCAATTCAAAATTTTAAAAATTGTAGACAACACAAAGCCACGTCAGATATTCAACTCAATAAACTCATATAAAAATGGCATATATATCATGTCGATCAATTAATTTCTACATTCAAACAATATTAACATATGTTTAGAAATTCATAAAGTAGAAATTAAACATATAATTAATGACTAAATACGTTACCTTCTATTATAGATTCAAGAAAATCCAAATCATTCAAACAATATTAACATATGTTTAGAAATTCATAAAGTAGAAATTAAACATATAATTAATGACTAAATACGTTACCTTCTATTATAGATTCAAGAAAATCCAAATCATTTAAATTACAAATTTAAAATCTTAAAAAATTCTAGACAACACAATGCCACGTCAGATATTCCGCTTAATAAACTCTTCTAAAAATGGCATATATATCATGTCGATCAATTAATTTCTACATTTAAACAATATTAACCTAAATTTGGAAATTCATAAATTAGAAATTAAGCATATAATTAATGACTAAATTCGCTACCTTCTATTATAGATTCAAGAAAATCTAAATTAAAACAATATTAACCTAAGTTTAGAAATTCATAAAGTAGGAATTAAACATATAATTAATGACTAATTTTGTTACCTTCTATTATAGATTCAAGAAAATCCAAATTATTTAAATCACCAATTCAAAACTTTAAAAATTGTAGACAACACTATGCCACGTCAGATATTCAACTCAATAAACTCATAAAAAAATGGCATGTATATCATGTCGATCAATGAATTTCTACATTCAAACAATATTAACCTAAGTTTATAAATTAATAAAGTAGGAATTTAACAAATAATTAATGACTAAATTCTTTACCTTCTATTATAGATTCAAGAAAATTCAAATCATTTCAACAATATTAAATTAAATTTGGAAATTTATAAAGTAGGAATTAAACATATAATTATGGCAAAATTCGTTTCCTTATATTATAGATTCAATGATAATCTCAATTAATTCATATATTTTAACCTATATTTGGATATTCATAATAAAGTAGGATTATATAAATATAATTATTTGACTAAATTCATTAACTTCTATTTTAGATTCAATATAAATCGAATTCATTCAAAACAATTTTATACTTTATTATTGAAAATTTAATATAATATTAGGAATTAAACATATTTTCATTATTGACTAAATTCGATTACCTTATTATTATAGATTCTAGATAATCAAATCATTAAAACTCCTATTCATAATAATCTAAAAAAATTGTAGACAATGCAATGCCACGTCAGATATTCAACTCAATAAAATCATATAAAAATGGCATATATATCATGTCGATCAATTAATTTCTACATTCAAACTATATTAACCTAAGTTTGAAAATTCATAAAGTAGGAATTAAACTTATAATTAATGACTAAATTCGCTACCTTCTATTATAGATTCAAGAAAATCCAAATCATTCAAACCATATTAACCTATGTTTGGAAATTCATAAAGTAGGAGTTAAACATATAATTAATGACTAAATTCGTTACCTTCAATTATAGATTCAATAAAATTCAAATTATTTAAATCACCAATTTAAAATCTTAAAAAATTGTAAACAACGCAATGCTACGTCAGATATTCAACTCAATAAACTCATATAAAAATGGAATATATATCATGTCGATCAATTAATTTCTACATTCAAACAATATTAACCTTAGTTTGGAAATTCAAAAATTAGGAATTAAACATATAATTAATGACTAAATTCATTTCCTTCTATTATAGATTCAAGAAAATCTAAATTATTCAAACAATATTAACCTAAGTTTGAAAATTCATAAAGTAGGAATTAAATAATTAATGACTAATTTTGTTACCTTCTATTATAGATTCAAGAAAATCCAAATTATATAAATCACCAATTCAATCCTTAAATAAATTGTAAATAACAATGCTCACGTCAGTTATTCATATCAATCTAACTCATATAAAAATGTCATATATATCATGTCGATCAATTAGTTTTTACATTCAAACAATATTAACCTAAGATTGGAAAATAATAAATTAGAAATTTAACAAATAATTAATGACTAAGTTCTTTACCTTCTATTATAGATTCAAGAAAATTCAAATCATTTAAACAATATTAACTTAAGTTTGAAAATTCGTCTAAAGTAGGTTTAAAAATATATTTATGGCATATTAATTACTTTTATTATAGATTCAAGAAAATACAAATCTTTCAAACAGTATTAACCTATGTTTGGAAATTCATAAAATAGGAATTAAACATATAATTAATGGCTAAATTTGTTCCCTTCTATTATAGATTCAATAAAATCTAAATCATTGAAACAATATTATTCTAAGTTTAGAAATTCATAAAGTGGGAATTAAACATATAATTAATGATTAAATTCGTTACCTTCTATTATAGATTCAAGAAAATCCAAATTATTTAAATCGCCAATTCAAAATTTTTAAAAATTGTAGACAACGCAATGCCATGTCAGATATTGAACTCAATAAACTCATATAAAAATGGCATATATATCATGTCGATCAATTAATTTCTAATTCAAATCATATTAAACTAAGTTGGAAATTCATTAAGTGGATTAAACATATAATTAACTGACTAAATTCCCTTACCCTTCTACATTATAAATTCAAGATAAATCCACTATCATTAAACAATATTAACCTCTGTTTAGAAATTCATAAAGTAGGAAATTATTACCAGTATAATTTATGATAAATTAGTTACCTTCTTATTTTAGATTCAAAGAAAAATCATAATCTTTTTAAATCCACCAATTTCAAAATCTTAAAAAATTGTAGACAACGCAATGCCACGTCAGATATTCAACTTCAATAAACTCATATAAAAATGGCATATATATCATGTCGATCAATTAATTTCTACATTTATTTAAACACGCAATATTAACCTACGTGGGGTGGTTGGAAATTCATAAATTAGAAATTAAACATATAATTAATGACTAAATTCGTTACCTTCTTTTATAGATTCAAGAAAATCTAAATTAAAACAATCTTAACCTATGTTTGGAAATTCATATAAAGTAGGAATTAAACATGTAATTAATGACCAATTTCGTTACCTTCTATTATAGATTCTAGAAAATCCAAATTATTTAAATCACGAATTTAAAACCTTAAAAATTGTAGACAACACAATGCCACATCAGATATTCAACTCAATAAACTCATATAAAAATGGCATGTATATCATGTCGATCAATTAATTTCTACATTCAAACAATATTAACCTAAGTTTATAAATTAATAAAGTAGGAATTTAACAAATAATTAATGACTAAATTCTTTACCTTCTATTATAGATTCAAGAAAATTCAAATCATTTCAACAATATTAACTTAAGTTTGAAATTTATAAAGTAGGAATTAAACATATAATTATGGCTAAATTTGTTTCCTTATATTATAGATTCAAGAAAATCCAATTCATTCAAACAATATTAACCTATATTTGGAAATTCATAAAGTAGGAATTAAACATATAATTAATGACTAAATTCATTACCTTCTATTATAGATTCAATAAAATCTAAATCATTCAAACAATATAATTTTAAGTTTGGAAATTCATAAAGTAGGAATTAAATATATAATTGATGACTAAATTCATTACCTTATATTATAGATTCAATAAAATCCAAATCATTTAAATCACCAATTCAAAATCTTAAAAAATTGTAGACTACGCAATGCCACGTCAGATATTCAACTCAATAAACTCATATAAAAATGGCATATATATATCATGTCGATCAATAAATTTCTACATTCAAACAATATTAACCTAAGTTTGGAAATTCATAAAGTAGGAATTTAACATATATTTAATGACTAAATTCATTACCTTCTATTATAGATTCAAGAAAATCAAAATCATTTAAAACACCAATTCAAAATCTAAAAAAATTGTAGACAATGCAATGCCACGTCAGATATTCAACTCAATAAACTCATATAAAAATGGCATATATATCATGTCGATCAATTAATTTCTAAATTCAAACAATATTAACCTAAGTTTGGAAATTCATAAATTAGAAATTAAACTTATAATTAATGACTAAATTCTTTACCTTCTATTATAGATTTAAGAAAATCTAAATTAAAACAATATTAACCTAAGTTTGAAAATTCATAAAGTAGGAATTGAACATATAATTATTGACTAATTTTGTTACCTTCTATTATAGATTCAAGAAAATCTGAATTATTTAAATCACCAATTCAAAACCTTAAAAATTCTAGACAACACAATGCCACGTCACATATTTAATTCAATAAACTCATATAAAAATGGCATGTATATCATGTCGATCAATTAATTTCTACATTCAAACAATATTAACCTAAGTTTGGAAATTCATAAAGTAGGAATTTAACATATATTTAATGACTAAATTTGTTACCTTCTATTATAGATTCAAGTAATCTAAATTATTTAAATCAACAATTCAAAACCTTTAAAAATTGTAGACAACGTAACGCCACAATAAACTCATATAAAAATGGCATATATATCATGTCGATCTATTAATTTTTACATTCAAACAATATTAACATAAGTTTGGAAATTCATAAACTAGGAACTACTCCCTCCGTCCCATATTAAGTGTCCATTTTTGACTTTTTAAAGTCTTTTTTCTTCAACTTTGACCTTAATTAATCGCCAATTCAAAATTTTAAAAAATTGTAGACAACGCAATGCCATGTCAGATATTTAACTCAATAAACTCATATAAAAATGGCATATATATCATGTCGATCAATTAATTTCTACATTCAAACAATATTAACCTAAGTTTGGAAATTCATAAAGTAGGAATTAAACATAAAATTAATGACTAAATTCCTTACCTTCTATTATAAATTCAAGAAAATCCAAATCATTCAAACAATATTAACCTATTTTTAGAAATTCATAAAGTAGAAATTAAACATATAATTAATGACTAAATTCGTTACATTCTATTATAGATTCAAGAAAATCCAAATCATTTAAATCACCAATTCAAAATCTTAAAAAATTGTCGACAACGCAAGCCGACGTCAGATATCAACTCAATAAACACATATAAAAATGCATTAACATCAAGTCGTTCAATTAAATCTACATTGTAAACAATATTAACCTAAGTTTGGAAATTCATAAATTAGAAATTAAACATATAATTAATGACTAAATTTGTTACCTTCTTTTATAGATTCAAGAAAATCTAAATTAAAACAATCTTAACCTAAGTTTAGAAATTCATAAAGTAGAAATTAAACATATAATTAAAGACTAATTTCGTTACCTTCTATTATAGATTCAAGAAAATCCTAATTATTTAAATCACCAATTCAAAACCTTAAAAATTGTAGACAACACAATGCCACGTCAGATATTTAACTCAATAAACTCATATAAAAATGGCATGTATATCATGTCGATCAATTAATTTCTACATTCAAACAATATTAACCTAAGTTTATAAATTAATAAAGTAGGAATTTAACAAATAATTAATGACCAAATTCTTTACCTTCTATTATAGACTCAAGAAAATTCAAATCATTTAAACAATATTAACTTAAGTTTCGAAATTTATAAAGTAGGAATTTAACATATAATTATGGCTAAATTCGTTACCTTTTATTATAGATTCAAAAAAAATTCAAATCATTTCAAATAATATTATCCTAGTTTGGAATTCACAAGTAGGAATTAAACATAACAATAATGACATAAATTCATTACGTTATTAAGATTCAAATAAAATCTAAATCATTCAAACACTATTATACCTAAAAATTGGACATTCATAAAATAAAATTACAACACATATAAATAATGACTAAATTCGTTACCTTCTATTATAGATTCAAGAAAATCCAAATCATTTGTGTAGGTTTTGATAGCCTACAACCTCGATACTAGAACGGATAACTTCGATGTCGAATAAAGAACACACCCTAGCAGAATATATTATCAAACAAGAAAAGAAAGAAAAAGAGCACAAGATGATAAACCCTAATCGAATGATTAGTATTGAAAGAATAATGTGTTTAATCCCATGAAGTATATGACTTGCTTGTAACTTGTACTTGATGGATTGTACAAGATTCTTTAGGAAAACAAAGGTAAAACGGCTATTTTAGATATCGTGCATTCACTTTAGATGTTAACCTTTCATGAAGTTAGGGTTTAAAGGCATACGATAATGGTTTAAAGCCCGTTTTGATATAATGTTGCAAATGACACATTATATGAGTAATGTACCTTGTAATAATGATATTATGATATTGAATTGACATGTTATGATGTTTGCTTGACATATATGAAGGTAGGATTGCCATATGTAGGTTGTCCGAGTCCGTTAACTTAAGTTATGCAGGTTATATTCCATATTGAGATATTGGCAAAGTAATGTAATGTAATAAAACAAAAAATTTCCCTGAAAAAGGTGAGTTCATATATAATTGATAGATTGTACATCATCTAACTTAATAGATGGATATTTACATTTATGAAAATTACGGGTTGTTATAGTAAGGGCCATATACTCCACCTTTATAGTTGAAAGAGCCACCACGTGTTGTAGCGTTGCCTTCCAGCTTACAACACATCCGTATACTAAAAATGCGTAACCGGTGAAAGACTTACCTTTATCCAGATCCTTAGCATAGTCTGAATCAACAAAACCTGTTACGTCCACATGGTTGCCACGATTTGTCCCATACACCAAATCCACGTTTGCAATACCCTGCAAATATTTCAAAATCCACTTCACTGCTTCCTAATGATTTTTACCCAGATTTGCCAAATGTCTGCTAACTACACTTACCGCATACACTATGTCTAGCCTCGTGCACACCATCAAGTACATTAAGCTCCCAACCGCATTTACATATGGCACCTTACTCATCCTTTCAACATCACAATCCCTAACCGGGCAATTCTTCAACGACAGCTTAAAGTGCCCACCCAATGGCATCTTAACTGATTTCCCATTGTCTATTCTAAAATTATTCAAAATTTTAGAAACGTACCCGGAATGTGACACCCTCAGAATCTTGCGACTCCGATCCCTGACGATCTCCATACCAAGAATCATCTTTGCTTCTCCGAGCTCCTTTATGTCGAACTTCTTGGTAGACCTAATCTCAGCCTTGCTCTTACAAGCAATCAACATATCGTCTACATATAACAATAGATAGATATACACACCTGGTGCATAACTCCTGTTATATACGCAGCTGTCGTAACTGCTACGCTTGAACCCGTTTCCCAGCATTTACTCATCAAACCATAAAGAGGTTTCTTTAACAAAAATACATTGTTACCTTGTTCATATCTAGGTGGTTGCCTCATGTAGATCACTTCTTCAAAATTTCCATGTAAAAATGCAGTCTTTACATCAAGCTGCTCTAGCTTATAATCTTTACACGCAGTCAATGCAAATATAACCCGAATAGATTTACATTAAAGCTGCTCCAGCTCCTTATCTTTACTGCAGTTCAATGCAAGTATATCCCGATAGATGTGTGTCGAAACTACCAAGGAAATACTCATTGTAATCAATACCTGCCCTTTGGGAATCCACGAGCACCACCCTTTCCTTGTATAATCTAGGCTTTTGAACACATTCAAATCCCTTCTTTTATCTTGAACAACCATTTGCAGCTCACCAGCTTTTGCCCAGCTGGATGATCAACTAATTCCTAGGTCTTGTTCTTCCTAAGAGAATCCATCTCTTCTTCCATAGCAGCTTTCCACTTAGAACTATCTTCACAAAGCAACTGCCTCTTGGTATGTCAATGGTTCATGAGTATCTTCTTCCTCTGCTGCAACAAACGCGTAAGCAGCCATATTACTCTCATCTCGAAACCTCAAAGGTTTCATTCTTGTCCTTGGCTCTTTATCCCGAGCCAACTGATAATCTGTGAGATTGGTGTCTATCAGTTTCATGATTCCCTGTATCTTCTTCATCGCCATTTACTGATTCCTGATCTGTCTGATCTTCCTCAGGCGTATGATTATTTAACCTCTACAGTTCCACCTCAACCTGTAATTCTTCAACAGACTTATCAGCACCTGCACCAGAATCCTTCAATGTATCTTTGTACATGACACTTTCGTTGAAGACCATGTTCCTGCTAGTGACTATTTTAGGTGATTCATAATCAAGCTTATATAGTTTGTACCCCTTCACGCCATCAGGATACCCCAAAAGAACGCATTTTACCGCTCTCGGCTCGAGCTTACCTTGTTTATCGTATGGATATACGACACAGCCAAAAATCCTCAACATCCCATAATCACTTGGATATCCCGACCACATCTCCATAGGTGTCTTTTTCTCAATCGCTCTCGATGGTGACCTATTGATAAGATATGCGACCGTACACGTTGCTTCTGCCCAAAAGGTCTTGGGCAATCCAAACTGAATTAATAAACAGCGTACCTTATCCATGAGTGTTTTGTTTATACGTTCTGCTACCCCATTCTATTGCGGCGTCCCGACAATTGTCAAATGTTTAGCAATCCCACTCTCAATGCGTAGTTGCTCAAACTCCCAGTTACAGAACTCAAGACCATTATCTGTCCTCAGCTTCTTAACCGTCCTCCCAGTCTGATTCTCTACTAACTGCTTCCACTCTTTAAACTTTCTAAATGCTTTATGTTTGAACCTGAGAATATAAACCCATACCCTCTTGGAATAATCATCAACAATAGATAAGAAATACCTCTTACCTCCCAATGATTCCACCTGAGACGGACCCCATAAGTCTGAATGAACATAGTCTATCACTCCCTGAGTAGTGTGCCTTCCTACACCGAAACTGACTCGATGTGACTTTCCCAGAACACAATTCTTACAAAAATCAAGCTTACCTAGAATCTTCTTGCCAAACAGACCTTGTTTTTCCAGCACCTATAGTCCTACCTCGCCGATATGTCCCAGTCTTTTATGCTAAACCTGCGCAAGACTGTCTTTTTCTAACACTAGCATTAAGCTCACCCGCCATTGCATGGCCATCCAAAGAGTATACGTAATTATCCCTTCGTATTCCAGATAAAATAACCCTAGAACCATTAATCACCTTGACTTTACCCGACTGCAATTTTACGGTATATCCCTCTTTTTCAAGAGTTCCTAGTGATATCAAGTTTCTTTTCAATTCAAGAATATACCTGACATTGTGTAACACAAAACTTGACCCATCTTTTAGTTGTACCATCACCTTGCCAATACCTTTAATCTTACACTCCTTGTTGTCACCCAACTGTGCACTGCCCCTATCGCATTCCAGAAAATCAAAAAATATATCTAACTTAGGTGTCATGTGGTATGAACATCCTGAATCCATGATCCAATCTAGCAGATCATGTGCGCTCATCACCATCATCACCTCAGAATCGTCATAAGTGGAACCACTAGAGCTTGGTTGCTCATCTTTCTTGACGTAACCTGTTGACTTCTTTCTATTATTCTTCAAACAGTTTCTCTTAAAGTGATCCTCAGATTGGCAAATATAGCACTTGAGTCTTCCACCTCGAGACTTCGATCTTGACTTTCCCCTTGACTGACGTGAATCCCTACGATCAGTTCTTCCCCTCACATATAACCCTTCACCATCATCCCCCTTCGCCTTAGACCTTTCTTTGATTTCCTTTGAATTTAGTGTGGCCATCACGTCCTCCAAAGTCAAAGCTTCCCGTCCATAGAGCAAGGTATCAACAAAGTGTTCATATGATGCTGGTAAAGAAGTAAGTAATAATAAAGCAAGATCTTCATCCTTGAATTTTACCTCAATATTTTCTAAATCAAGAACAATTTTGTTTACTCATCTATATGCTCGGAAATCTTCCGTCCAGCCGGCATAGAGAATGTATACAACTTCTTCTTCAGGTACAACTTGTTGGCCAATGACTTTGTCATATACAAAGTCTCGAGCTTTGACCAAACCCCCGCTGCAGTCGTCTCCCCGGTAACCTCTCTCAGAACCTTGTTACCTAAACACAAAATCACGGCACTGTGAGCTTTCTTGTTTAGCTCAGTTTTCGCTTGAGCTTCCATATCCTCGGGTAAAACCTCCAGAGCTGCTTCACATCCATGTTGGATTAATAAAGCACGCATCTTGATCCTCCATAACCCGAAATCACCAGTTCCATCGAATTTCTCGATGTCAAACTTGGCTCCCGTCATTCTTTATCCCTTTGTTGATCGACTAAACCTTGTGATATACCCTCACAAAAATCAAAACCTCAACAAAGTCCCTTGTGCAAAAAATCCTCCAAAGTAATATTCTTTTCTTTCGTTAACTTCGATCTTCTTGCTGCTACCGTTACTGTTCACAAACTAAACAGTAACTTTTCTTGTTGTCGTTGAACTTGGAAGCCCAAACAAAAACCCTGCTCCTTCCAAAAAAAACGATCAACCCTTTAACGACTTCAAACCTAGTATCGAAAAACCTTTGAACCAAGGCTCTTGATACCACTTGTAGGTTTTGATAGCCTATAACCTCGATACTAGAATGGATATCTTCGATGTCGAATAATGAACACACCCTAACAGAATATATTGATCGACAGAAAAGAAAGAAAAAGAGCACAACATGATAAACACTAATCGAATGATTAGTATTAAAAGAATGATGTGTTTAATCCCCTCCTCCCTCCCCTCCTTTTATAGAGATGAGGGGGAGAACAAACCCTAAAACACATGGGCTGGACTTGGGACACAAGTTAGCCCACGAAAACTTAACACTTGACTACCCTAGACTTTTGCTAAAATAAAGACTAAACATAACAATTTAAAACACAAATTTAAAATATAATAAAAATTGTAGACAACGCAATGCCACGTCAGATATTTAGCTCATTAAAATCATATAAAAATGGCATATATATCATGTCGATTAATTAATTTCTACATTCAAACAATATTAACCTAAGTTTGGAAATTCATAAAGTAGGAATTAAACTTATAATTAATGACTAACTTCGTTACCTTCTATTATAGATTCAAGAAAAACCAAATCATTCAAACAATATTAACCTATGTTTGGAAATTTATAAAGTACGAATTAAACATATAATTAATGACTAAATTCGTTACCTTCAATTATAGATTCAAGAAAATCCAAATCATTTAAATCACCAATTTAAAATCTTAAAAAATTGTAAACAACGCAATGCCACGTCAAATATTCAACTCAATAAACACATATAAAAATGGAATATATATCATGTCGAACAATTAAATTCTACATTCAAACAATATTAACCTAAGTTTGGAAATTCATAAAGTAGGAATTAAACATATAATTAATGACTAAATTCATTACCTTCTATTATAGATTCAGGAAAATCTAAATTATTCAAACAATATTAACTTGAGTTTGAAAATTCATAAAGTAGGAATTAAACATATAATTAATGAATAATTTCGTTACCTTCTATTATAGATTCAAGAAAATCTAAATTATTTAAATCACCAATTCAAAACCTTAAAAATTGTAGACAACACAATGCCATGTCATATATTCAACTCAATAAACTCATATAAAAATTATAGACAACGCAATGCCACGTCAAATATTCAACTCAATAAACTCATATAAAAATGGCATATATATCATGTCAATCAATTAATTTCTACATTCAAACAATATTAACCTTAGTTTCGAAATTCATAAATTAGGAATTAAACATATAATTAATGCCACGTC
>BQNB010017056.1:0-24300 GCA_026074375.1 Tanacetum coccineum | reverse complement strand
TTATTAGAATAAGCTAAAATAAGATGTTCTAACATAACAAAAATTTAGAAAAAGGATTCGTTAGCTAGAAAATCAAAACGGGTCTTTTTTAGGGTTTTAATAAAAAAACACATAGGTTTGAGGATTCAAAGCTTCAAACAAGAGTTTATATATGATCTTAATCATATTATGAGCATTCTAATACAGATTATAAGTTTACGGAACAAGATCTTATGTCGTATTATGAACAAGATCTTAATTGTATTATGAACAATCAAAAACCAAGGCGGAAACGCGAGGCGTAAACAAGAATGGATATCATCACAACACATGGTGTCTATATAGAGAATACTAAAATGAAAAGTAAAGTAAAGCAAAGACACAAAGTGTCATAACAATACCCAAAACCTAATGGTGTCTTTATTAATGAGAAAGAGGTCTCATCAATAAATGACATGCAAAAACATAATCCAAACAATTCATGCAAATGCATTTATTCAAACAGAAAGCATAAATAAACTACAAGCATCCTACGGTCACTTCTAGCCACTTCGTTCTATCTTAGCACCATTAAGCTCACCTGAAAATGATGTTTAAAACGTCAACATAAAGTTGAGCGAGAATCATAGGTTTACGACATACAACAATATCCCAAAATAAACTTTGAATTAGCTGCTGCAATTACCAAAACAATTAATGACAACAATTAACAACAACGAGACGGAACATGCCCACGATCCACAAGCATATCAACTACATATGTGCGTTACATGGCCTCATATTAGCTCACGCAGTCTTACCACCGTCACACCTCATTTTGCATATTGGGATCCACAATACCAAACATATCATATCGCAACACAACAGGACGGAACGTGCCCACGATCTAATACACATAACTACAACAAGCTTAAAAACATTTTAACACGACAACAAGACAAACATCATTCTCACCCCAAAATAACATGAGAAAAAGGAGCTATGAAACTCACCTTTGCTTAGCTTTCCAAAAGATTCCAACAAAAAGCTTCACAAACAACTAGCACAAATCTAAACAACAAAATAACTCGTGTTACACGCTACTAAGCCAAAAGCTTAAGCACATGTAACAATCATATGATGTAAGTCTAAGGTGTTTAGTTACCCTCACGGGTCACCTCGACACCATGCCCGACATTAACCAATTCGTTTACACATTATTTCAAAGTCTTACAATTTACCCAAAAACGCAGAATTTTGACCTCACTTTACCATTTTCTAAACTAAACCTACTGAGCTTTATAAATTCTACTAAAAATCACAGGTTAAATACCATGAGTTTACTAACTCCATGATTTTTCCACTAATTTATTTCCCTTCTTAAGTGCCTCAAATAAAATTAAACTTTTAACTACTCAGTTTCGGATCTGATCGCATACTAAAACTTTTTGACCTAAAAACCATACTTAGACTCCAAATAAGAAGCTCTACTTTGGAGTATTGCTAATAGACACATAGAACTAAACTCCTGTAGATGGTCTAAGCTAAATTCTAATTTTAAGTGGGGGTTTTACACCTCGTAACCTGGCCTAAATCTGACCCGTATTTACTGTTTTGACAACTTTTCTTGCAACCAACGTTTGATTGACTTCCCGACCTCAAAAACCTTCGAGACTGGATGTTCTGGAAACTAGACTCTCTGAGCTATGTCATAGACACCGGAAACTTGACAAAAGCTATTACCATCATTGAGATATCAGCCAAACAACACAGCCCTAAATTCTGCCCCAATCTAAATCAAATTCTAACGCGAATTAAGTCTAACCAATTACACCCATAAGCTTCTAATTAAACCCTAATCATTGCAATATGATTAAACATCATTAATTTACTGATTTTACAAAACCCTAATTCCATCATAATAATTATTACATGAATTAATGATTAATAACTAACAAGGATTAATTAAAACTTACCTTAGAGCTTGATTTCTTCACAAAAGCAAAAACCCTAATTTTTTCTCCTCTTTTCTCTTTGTTCGACCGATCTCACAAGGGGGAGGGTTATGGGATTTTATTTTGTATTTATAGGCCCCCAAACTAATTATAGATAAAGTCTAATTAGTATTTGTTTCCTTTTAAAACTTTTTTTTTCTTTCTTTCCCTTATCCGGCCGAATGGCCTTATTTATATTTTTTTTATTTATTAATTACTTAATTATTAACATTACCTTAATTTTCTACAAAAACCTAAGCTTATTTGCGCATACCTTTTTGCGTAAACGCAATTTACTAGACTTTTAAAAATAATTAACTTTTCATTTTTATTAAACCTAACATTCCAAAAATAGAAATTTCATTTCTCTCATATCCTAACTACTAAAACCTAATCTTATCTTAAATCACTAACACAAAATTACATATACGTATAATTACTTACATAATTAACGCGAAACCGCTTCAATCACCGAAATCATTTCCTTGTCACCAAAGGTGAACGAAATGAATTCCACAAAATCCAACACAAATCCAATCCCAATGAGACGATCACGCTCAATGGATTGATTATCCAATCTCACATATCCCACACAAACACATATAAACACGTATAAACACATATAACACATAACCCATACATTGCAACAGATACATAAGTCAACACTAATAGTTTGACTAACCTGCTCAAGTCATGGTTGTCACAGTATCCCCACCTTGAGAAAATCTCGTCCCGAGATTTAACTACTCGAGGCATTAGCACTATCGACAAACAACTGAGGACACTTAGACCTCATTTGATCCTTGCGTTCCCAAGTAAGCTCAGGACCACGCTTCGAATCCCAACGAACTTTCACTAATGCTATCATACTACGCTTTTACTCATGACCTCTCGGTCCACAACATCAACGGTTCCTTGACAAAACAAAGAGTCTTGTCAACCTTAATCTCGACTAACTTCCACAATCCGAATCCAACTGCTAATGACTTTGCTTACCCCCACAAGGGTGCAATTAGCAACACAACAACCCCAAACGAAAAGAAGCATCCCACTACATGAACCTCGCTCGTCATCGAGAAAACTCATCAAAACCCTTAAGTTGTTGTAACAATGTGTTTTATATCTTAACCGAAAAATCGAACTGTATGGACTACATCAAGCTCCTAGAGCTTGGTATGAAACCTTGTCAACATATCTGTTGGACAATGGGTTTCCAAGAGGGAAAATTGACAAGACCTTATTCATCAAAAGGCACAAAGGTGATATTTTGCTGGTCCAAATTTATGTAGATGATATCATCTTTGGTTCAACAAAAGAATGACTAAGCAATGCATTTGAGAGTTTTGATGCATGTCGTATGTCATATATATAAATATAATATATATAAATATATATAAAAAAATATATATATAAATAAATATATAAATTATATCTAATTATAGTATAAAAATAAAATATAGGAAATCGGCAAACAAACCAACTCACAAATAAAATATAATTTCGGAAGCATCGACTTCAAAGGTGACCCCTTCATAGTCGTTTCCCGGATCGTTTTTGTTCCAACGACGCAATAAAAAACTTTGTAGATTGACCGTTTGGAGATCGTGATTTTTGAAAGGAATAATAATTTTGATTTTGTTTCTAATTCTACAAATATAAATGCAAAAACCAAGCAAAGAAAAGCAAGCAACAATTAAAGCTAAAACGAATTAAACAAAAAAAAACGTTAACGGGATTATAACACACAACCTAAAAACCTAAAACATCAAATTTTAACCCTAGAAAAGCAAATTTAATTTTTAAGAATCCTAAATGATAAAAGAAAATTAAAAAAAAGAATTATATTTTTCGACTTTTATTTAATTTATTATGAATTAAAAACAGTTTTAATGAAGAAAAATGATTATAAATACAAAACTATCACTAAAAATTCTGGAAAATTACTTGAAAATACTTTAAGCTATGAAGAATGCAAGAAAAATAAGACTTTTAAAAAACTGCTTATAAATAAGTAGTTAATAAGTCAAACAGCTTATTAGGCATATTGGCTAAAAACCTTTATATATTAAATGATGCAAATGATGAATGTAAAAGACCCAAGGGCAGATGGTAGAGGATGTTTGTGTTAAATACGTGTGTGAGTGAGGGGGAGGTCACAGGTTCAAAACATGTGCCTATCCTTTTTATTAAACATTTTTTTTATTTTCTTTTTAACAAAGCTATAAAATAAGAAAAATTAAGCAACTTTAATGAAGGGATTTTTAACAAAGCTTAAAAATAAGCCAGTAAATAGCACTTTGAAAATGACACTGCTAAAATTACTAGTTTAAACTGCCAAGTCTTAGACTGCTTGGCTAATTTGGACACAATAAGCAAAAAGAAAAGCAAATAAGCTAAAAGTAGACCACAAGCTCACCCTAATAAGAACTAGAAACTAGGAGATAAGCAATTTCAATAAGCTAAAAAAAAATCTAAACCTAAGGACAGTTTACTCTAAAAGGACTAAAAAGAACTTTAGGCATACTTAAGCTAGGATGTAGAACAAATAATCAATTATAACCCGCTAAAATCTAAACAGATAGGCAACTAGACCCAAATAACACTAATAAGCTGGATAAAAGCATATAAGTTTAATGAAAAAGCAAGAAAAGATAAGTAAAAAAGAGATAGACTACACTACTTGATGTTTTGGCTATTTGAACTTAAATGACAATTGCAGCCTAAGTTTTAAGACTCAAAAAGCTCAAATGACAATCTTAAAATTTGAATAGATTGACCTTATTCTATAATAAGCTAAACATAAGCAAAGTAACTCAAAGAAAAACCAAGGTGTGCTCACTAGTGAATGCAACTTAAGACTCTTCTAAGAGCATTTGAAAGATTTGGCTTTATTTTTGCTAAAACTTTCTAAGAGGCTCAACCAAAGATAAATAACTCATGACAGACTTAAAATAAGGAAAATGTAGCTAGCTTTGATCAAAAACTACACTCTAAATGGACCTATAAGAAAATTATTAAATAAAATTTAAAAATGTTATATATCATTCAGACGTTGAGCTTGATAGCTTAAGCTATAAATCTTAATAAAACTTACTTTAAACTTATGAAAGCTAGCACTTGGACCTTATTTAAGCTTATGAAACTAACTCATAAACCAAAACCAGCTTCTAAAACTATTGACCCATTTTGAAAACTTATCCCAAACACTCCTTTATTTTCTTAAAAACCAAAAGCAGATTATAAAAGCTTGTAAATCATGAAAACAGATTTAGCATGAGCATTCTTGAGCACAACTAAGCCATTTACTAAAGGAAATAAGCACTCAATCATAAGCAATAAGAATAAGCCATTTAGACCAAAATCAAGCAGTTTAAATTAAAATCAATCCAATGGTCATAAAAACCAAAACATTAATATGAAAAGCATTCAAAATACAGAATAAGCAAACATAAGCATGTAATAAGTATAATAAACAGTAAATAAGCAATGACAGAAATAAGCTATAAAATGGAAATTAGAACTTACTTTTTTATTGAATGATCCTTGAGGGTAACAATGCATAGAAGAAGTAAATAACAATATTAAAAGACTAAAAGCATAAGAATAAGCTTTAAATAAGCATTAAACTAACACTAATCCTACAACTAGATATCGTTCACTATGTGAATCATCCCCTATTTATAGGCTGGGGGTCGTGCTTATCCTTGTGAGGTCAAACCAGCCAACTAATGTCTTCAATTCATTCCAAAATTACTTATGGAAAACTTCAATCTTGCCAATCACCATTAAACAATCCTTTAGTTTTGTCCCTATCCCTTGACTCTGTCAATTCATCCAAAAAGAGGATACCACGTGGCTTTGGCGTGTGTCAGGATTGAGGGGAAGGTTTGTTGAAAACGTTTTCAGCCATATGGGGGGGGGGGGGGTTTGCTGTTTTAGGCCTTCCTGCCAAATTCAAGATTTTCAAAATTAGGGTTAAAAAGATAATGGGTGTTAAGGTCTTGGGACTGCTAGTGAAATTGAATAAGGACTAACGGTGTTAGTCCCTAAGGACTAACGGTGTAAAGGGTTTTTGGTTTAACAGGCTAACGGCTGTTAAGGGATTCGGAATTGGGCTAGCTTTTGGGCCGGTTTTAAATATTAATGGTTTTGGGCTTTTTATTGGCTTTTGATTTAATATATAAGCTTAATGGGCTGACTCGGCCCATTAACTTGGGTACGGGTTGGCCCACTAAGATGCATACGTCTTCGGCTTCGGTTTTCCACGCCCTTTCCAATCTTGTGCTCGGTTTTTTCCGGTTTTGGCTTAGTTTTTTTGTCTTTTTGTGAATATCCATTACCTGCACATTAAATAACACAAAACAGCTTATATTTTTGCATTTCTTTCCATTTTTGGTCCATTTATCTTGTTTATTGAGAAAAATTATGTGTATTCAAACACATACCAAATCCCCTCATACTAAAATATTCCTGTGTCCTCACGCAATGAAATAAATCAATGTCTAGAAAACCAAAAATTTCAACCCCCTTAAATTAAATACCTTGAAAAGTAGCAAAGTGTAAAATTAAAAGGGATTAAGAAATTACTAGTTTTTTTAAACACTCCCGTATTCCATATTCTTTCTTACACACATACTTTTCTCCCATTATAAACAACATGCTTGACTTCATTATTGATCATAACTTTTTTAGTATCACGAATAAGAAACACCTCAATTCAAGTGTCCGCAGAATGATAAATTCATCATCCTTGATTTTCACTTATTTCCAACTAAGCTTACAAACGAAGCCATTGTAATTTACAAGTTTGGGAAGCAAACGTACACATATTTGAAGATTTTTGTAGAACATTTCCTCCTGACAATATTATAAATTGAGGGTGGTGGCTTAGTTTGAATTTGACCATCCAACCCACCATTTTAGATAGATTAGAACCTTTCCCAAGATTCCCGTTCCACTTTTAGTTATATGAATTCAAAGGTGAGATTATCCCATGTAGCAACATTTCTTCTCGGCATATCCCAACCTCGTCAGCTAAGTGACCGGGCTTTTAACTCCCCACAGAGAATAATTTGTCAAGACTCTCTGACTTTTTAACCCTTTACAAAAAAAATCCGTAAAACTTAGTAAGTTTCTAACTCAAAGCAAGCTAATTCCTCCAAAATCAAGACATTGTGTGTAAGTTAATACCTTTAGATAGTGACTTTCTTCTCGGAACACCACCGACCTCATTTGCCAAGATCCCAGGCATTTAGACACCCCCAGAGAATACTTATCAGAATTAGACAAACGTCTGGTTACAAATTTTGTAGGGATTAACTAGTTTAAGTTCAAAAGAATGTTTAAATTTTAGAAAAAGTCATTTTCCCTTTACTTATTAAGCAACATATACTAGCAACATTATTATATTTTTCACATCATTTTCATTTCTCATTTTTTTTCTTTCCTTTTATTCCTTTTTTTTGCAACATTTATATTTACACCATATACAGGGAAAATTTATTTTTAGAAAATTAAAACATGTTTTGATCAAAAACTCTTATTTTACTATTCATCCGATAAAGCTTTTTACACTAAAATGTGATCTTAACGGACTTTTAAGAGTGATAAAACTCTAACTTGTCTTCATAAAATCACGTATAATTATTATAAGTCATTTTAGAAGCTACTGGGAGAAAAAGCCACAAATTACACTTATGAGCTTTTAAGATTTCCAACTAATCCTTGCTTAGCATTCCAACTTATATTTAACTCTATCATTTCTCGTTCTTCGCAAATTTAAAATCTTTAATAAAAAGATCCGCGAATGCTTAGCCAAATAAAATTAAGCTTTGCATATTTAAAGTCATTTATGGAAACTTGCAAAATCTTGGCCTTTTGAGCTAGAATTCGCATTTTAAAGCTTCTTGTATAAAAGACTAGCAAAAGCTTATACATTTATAAAGGTTAAGGGAGTAAGCTAGAGCTCAACATGCTCGGTCAAGTCAAAAATTATTCTTATTCTCACCAGCGGAAAGTCAACATTTGTGATAAACACTTATTTTATTTTTGCAAAAAATTTTAAATTTTGGCCTAAAATCACATTTTTTTTATTTTCTTGGTAAAACGGGGTTACGTGAAAGACATAGACAAATGCAAGTGGGATCAAATCGATAGATTCCCCCCTCATACTAGAACGATACATTGTCCTCAATGTGTGGGGGTTGCCAACCCCCTCATACTAATTCCAAAGTATATTCCTAATACAAAAGGGAATCTCACGTAAATCTAAAGCCGTTTATTAATTATGCCAAAGATTAAACGTTAGTCAATAAGATCGAGGATATAGAATTCCCAAAATAAGCATGCGAAGGGATGAAGACCGAGTGAGCGTTGGACAAAACCACGAGCACGAGAGTCTTCATAATCTGGGGCAATCCTGCACATCATCACAGACAACAAAAATACGAGATTGGAAGAGGCGAGCCTCCTCACGTTACACTTATTAGAAAATAGACAGAAAATAGAAACACGGGTTGCCTCCCGATAAGCGCTTTGTTTTTGTTAACCGAGTCGTGAGCTTGACTCGATCCCCCATACTTGATTTGGTCAAGGAGGATAAAAATAGAGATAAGAAACATCCAAGATTGGCATGTCCCCTTCATAGATCATCATCGGGCTTTCATTAAGGAAATTATGAATGATCTTGAAAGCTTTAAAGCCCTGATGAGATAAGAGATGAGGAGATTTCTCCTCTTTTAAAAGAATTCTAGGATTGAAAACTTTGTCCTCATTTTTGGATGAAAATAGAAGCAAAGTTTCGAGCACTGGAGAAAGAGGATCACTGATGAATGAGATAGAAAATTCATTTAGTGATAGAAATCTCTTGGATTGGACTTTAATAGATATTCTCGGATCGAAAGTCTTGTTTCTATTTTCGGAAGGAAAAGAAACTACATGATCGGATCCGCTGAAATCAGTAGAAAGAGTGAAGTCCAGATCCTGACAAAGGGTGGGAAGGGTGGTTAAAACATCAGGCATATGAACTCTGGGTTCTCCAAAAATATCTTCCACAACAACTCTAGTCAACTCCCCCGGATCGGGTTTAATATCAAAGTAGTAACAATCATATTCCGGTGGAGATATGATGTGAGTAAGTTCATCGTCAAACTTTTCAAATACAGAATCACTCTTATCGGCAAGCTGAAGCGAAGTATCAGAAAGATCAAAGTGAAACGAATCATACTTAGGAAGAGAAATATCAGCATGAGTAGTGGTACTGCCACTATTCTTCTCTTCAATATCAAAACTAAAAGTCTCAAGCTCAGGTAAAGAATCATCAAGATAAGAGAGAATTGTATTGGTCTCTTCCAAAAGAAAGTCACTACCCTCAACGGGGATAGGAAATGCGGAGAAAAATTCAATTATATCTTCAGAATTGAGTTCTTCCGGAGGGCGAGGAGATGAGTTATCATATGATAATTTCTCAATAAGACGACTATCACCCTCTGGATCAAAATCGACTTCATCAATTCCCGGTGGAATTGGATTGATAAGAGCGAGTTCACCGGCGAACTCCTCGAGAAGAGGATCAATCTTAGGAGAAAAATCAATGATAGAGTCAATGAGATAGTTTGTGCTATCAATATCTTCTAACACCTCATCATAAATCGGATACACGTCACTAGAAATGGATTCTACGTCAAATTTAAAAGGAAGGTTCGAGAAAACGTCCTCCTCCAGAATTGACTCGTCATCACTAGAATATTCACTAGAGGTAGTATCACCATAAGAATCAAAGAGAGGTCTAGAGAAAATCGCACAATTATCATCAAAAACGTCGAGAAGGGAATCGTCAAAATTTGGTAAATCACACTCACTTTCATTATCGAAAGTAACCTCGGACTCGCTTGGGATATGGAAAAGGTTCTCAACACTAGACTCATTTTCTTCGTCCGATTCCTTTTCAGGAATAGTGTCAATATCCTCATCCTCCATTATGAGAGAGTCCTTAGGCTCTTCAATCGGGGAAGAAGTCATGATTGCATCAGGCGAAGGAGTTTCAAACATATCCGTATTCATAGAAAGTATACTCTCCTTGTCGCAATCGTCATCGTTGTTGTCATCATCATGGTAAATGAAGCTTTGTAGGAGATCGGGCTTTTGATATAAAGAGTTAATTGTAGCTGCCTGCTCTTCTGCTAGCAATTCTGCAATACTCTTTTCTTCTTGTTTTTTCTGAACTTGCTTATTTGTCCCCTTTTCTTCTGCTTGCTTTGGTAGAATTTCATCAAGAAGTTTCAAATCTTGGATAAGTTGAAGTAGCAATTCTTGAATAATCTCTGGTTGATTTTGCTCTTCTTCAAAAGCTTGCTTAATTTTAAGAAACCTCTCCTCAGCTAGCAATAAAGCCATAGACTTCTCTCTAGGAGGTATATGATCATACTTCTTTAAAAAAGCTTGTATGGCTTCCATGAGAGTTTCTCGAGCTTGCAACATTTCCGCACTTGTTTCTTGAGGAGGTTGATGAACGACGGAATACTGCGGGGGTTGGATTTGGTCAAAACCGGAAGAATTAGAATTATAGAAACTTTGGTTCATCGGTTGACACTGAAAAGTCGCATGAGGACCCCCGCAGTCTTCACAACAAAGATATTGCTGTGGAAAACTTGGTGAAGTTTGTGGAAAATTATCAAGGTTTTGATTGAAGCACGGGTCCTGATTGTAAACAAACAGAACTTGTGATGGACAATCGTAACCATAATGAGCTTCGTTCCCACATAACTTACAAGTAGAACATGGACATCCATATTCATCACTCAGACTTCCACAGAAGACACAGATGAGTTGGACGAATAATTCCATGAGAATTAAACAGTTGGGAGATAAAGAAGAATATTTTTGAATATTTTTTTTCTTTTTTTTCTTTTTTTTCTTTTTTATTTATTTATTTATTAAAACAAACACGATATTTTTGGTAACCGAAAGTCAAATTGCACACGGTAGCTCTTTAGAAAAAAACTTGCAAAGGAGCGGAGGAGCGGGAAAGCGTGAAGTTATTAAAAACCTTCTCCTTTCAGGTCGAAGTTCGTTGGATCAACCCTCCTTATACCCCTCTTATAGCTTGTAGTTTCAAAGGTGAGCCGATTATAACAAATGACAACTCGATTTCTTTTGTTGGTTTTTTTATTTTTTTTGGATTTTTGATTACTTTTTAATATTTTTGTATTTTTATTTTTTATATATACGAAAATATTCACAAAAACAAGAATAACTTCCGAGGAAGGATCTTCAAAAAACAATTTTCAAACGATACTTGAAATTCGTAACACATCCTCCCCGGCAGCGGCGCCAAAAATTGATCGTTGTCAATACCCACACGTAAATATGTATAAGGATAAGATCAATTATAATATAGTAAAAGTTTTCCGTCGGGTTCTAGAAAGTTACTTTTAACCAAAGTAAAGTTCTAAACCTCCCGGGTCGTTTCCTCGACGAGGCGTGAATTAAACTTCTTGTTGACGTTTGTAATCGGGATTTTGAATAGTTCAATATTTTTGATTTCGTTTCTATTTCTACAAACAAAATATAAAAGCATAAAAAAAACAATTAAACAATTAAGGCAATTAAGTTTAAAAACGTTAACGAAATTAAATAAACGCGACAAATCAAGCAACTAAATTAAATTTTAACCCTAATAAATAATGGCAAAAATAAACATGGCAATTACAACTATCATGCTAAAAATAAAGAAGCTAAGAGAATAGAGAAACTAAATATGTTAAAGAATGCAAAAAAATAACGAGATGAGACCCGCTCCATAAACTTTAAAACCCATCTCCAAGCTTTTCCACTAAACTCACTAGTTACCATTTAATCACAACTAAACTTCTCATTAATTAAATAGTAACGTCTCTAGTTTAGAAATTGTTTTTTTATGAGGAACGAAACTACTTAACTAACAAAATAACAAAGGCGTGACTAAAATTTGACAAGTAACAAATCGACGTTTGAGACAGAAACCAAGAAATATAAATTACCCCATGGATAGACAAAATTCATCCTCGATTTCTCCTAACAGATCATTAGCAGATGATCACCGTGATAAGGTAAAACCTTCAACAAATCTTACTTTCCTTGGGAACAGAACCAAAATCATGAAGAGAGAATTAATCAAGAGGTCCACGTGGTCGAGCACACGGGCTCATTCTTTCACGAACGTGACCCTTAGAAACCAATTCCTCAACCTGCCTACGCAACTCCTCATGCTCTCCTAAGCTTATTCTATAATGTGGCATGTTATGCAATTGTGAACCAGGCTCTAAATCAATATAGTGTTGGATGTCACGCAAAGACGGTAATCCATCATGCAACTCATCAGGGAAAACACCAGAAAATTCCTCATGTAAATTAAACCTAGCCTCAAGAATTTTGCTATTCGGAGCCACCACTTTCCCAATTAGCAAAAAAAGAGATCTCTACCATCTCCAAACTCTCTTCAAATTGATCATCATCAATTAATGGGGCTTCTTTCATAATCCACATATACAACTTCCTCTTTGTCGCCATCTTTCACTTCCTTATTATCGGTGTCGTAAATAGGACACGACTCTTCTTCCCCCAACATAATAGGTTCTTCTTGAAAACTTGGATGTTTGTTAACAAAAGGATACTCCTCTTCCTCATCCCCTATATCCTAGATAATAGGTTCTGATTCGGTTTCCTTTGTCAACAAAGGGTTTCCTCCGCCAAAAGGATTGACGTCCTCTGACCCATCGTCCTAGACGTTGGACTCAGTTTCCGCCTCTTCTGCCGGCGAGTCCTGCTGTAACTGCGAGAACTCAAGTTCTTGAATCCGTTGCTTGAGGCTTGCGATCTTCACGTCACGTGGATCTGGTTCGTTGCCTCGTCCGGCGAATCTACGAACTAGATGCTCTCCACGATTTCGTTCGACCATTAGTACCATAGCTCTGATACCAAATGATGTAGATATCACTGTTGTGAATGCAAGAAACCACACAAAGAACAAAGAACAAGGAATTCAATAAACCCTCAAAGGGTGCCCAACCGGGACTTCAAGAGAAAACTCTCTTTTTTCTATAAACTCATCATAACCAATTCGTATTTCAAAACCTAAACCTATTACATTTATAGGGTAAGAAAGTCAAATACAATCTTTGACTAGAGAAAGTCAAATACAATATTTGACTTTCAAATAAAGAAACAAATCAATTCCTAAAATCTAAACATATCTTTATACAAAGAAAATACCCTATATTTATAAGAAAATAAGAATCAATCTAAATAAAGATTGATTTAACTTTCCTTTTTCCTAAATCTATAATTGAAAAGAAATTAAATACTTTTCTAACTAAACTTTATTGTCAAACAAGAAAGTTAAATAAAATTAATGCAAGTCAATGTTTTGACTTTGACAATGCATCACGAAACTTCTAGGCCTTTTCTTCACACGATCTTGTGCCTCTAGAAACAAAAGGGCCCGTTCTTCAACACTTGGGCCTGCATCAAAAGGTCTTTAAAACACTAATCTTCGAACGAAACACGATAATCGTAACACACTTCCCCGGCAGCGGCGCCAAAAACTTGATACGCTCCAAACACACTATATAATAATATATATAAGTATATAAGGAGATTATCAAATTATAGTATAGTAGAGTATTTTTCCGTCGGGTTCTAGAAAGTTGCTTTTGACCAAAGCAAAGTTCAAAAACCTCCCGGGTCATTTCTTGACGATGCAGGTGGGGAAAAAAAAAAAAATTTGGACTCGGTTGTTAAGTTCGTGATCACGCCGTTCTGGACTCGGTTTAAAATGTATTTTTGATTGGGTTTTCCCTCACATCACTGCTAAAAATAAATGTCAAGTAGATAATGTACGAAAACAAGTAAGAAAGAAAGCGACAATTAACACGTAGATTAAACTGGTAATACGGGACAATTAAAAAACGCTGATATTTAAACCTAAATATATCTACTTTAAACTTAAAATGATTTTCTAACTATTTCTTTATCCTATTTTACTTACTGATAAGAAATGTTAGGAAATTCTTAAAACGAGAATATTTTAAAGCTTAAAAAACGAAAAAAACGAGAACGGGGAACCGAATCACGTTACTTTTAAAAGTGAAATTCAAATATTAACCCTACTGGAGAGCCAAATTTATTTTCTTGTTCCTAATTGATAAAGAAATTTTCTAAAAAAATATATTTTTAGTTTTTTTTATATTTTTTAATGGATTTTAAAATGTTAATAAAAAAACTGATTTAAATAGTAATTTAATTGGAATTTTGAAAAACATACCAAAAACACTTTAGACTATGGAGATTCAAAGAAAAATACAAACTGGAAAAGTAGCTTAAGCAATAAGCAGTTAAAAAGCAAAATAAGACGAATAAGCTTATACCTAAATATTACTATATTAATTAAATGATGCTAGGTTTTAAACTACGAAAAAGACCCCAGGCAGTGGGTGTGAGTGTCGTGGGTTGTAGGTTAAGGCTTTTAAAAGGTTGAACGAGGTTGTGGTCATGGGTTTCGAGCCTTGCTCACACAAATGACTTCCTTGTTCCTTTTTTTTATTTTTTTTGCAAAATCACTTTTACAAAAGAAAAGTTGTTAAACAGCTTAAAACTAAAAACTTTTGTGAAAACAACTTTTTTGAAACTTAAGCAATAAGCTGGAAAAAGGCTAAAAAGCAAACAGATTTTACTTAAAAGGAAATTTGGCCTTTTCCTAAACTAAGCTAGCTAGAAATTTTGATTAAGCTAAAAACTAGATAAATACGCAACTACAATTATAAACTAACCTACTTAAGTCAAATCTAAACTGAAAGTAAGCAACAACAAAAGCCATAAGCTGAAAGATTCTAAAAAGCACTTATAGGAAAACTAAATTCTAATAGACTAAATGCTAACTTTGAGCTTAATTTTAAGCACACAAACGGATCCTTATGGAAATAAGCTATATACCTCCTTAAAGACTGATCAATAAGCTACTTAAAACTACTTTTAAAAAACATTTTGAAAATCAAGAAGGCTATAAAAAACTAATTTGAAAACTGCTTGAAACACTCAGTATGTACTGAGTATTAAGTTGAAAAGACAAAGTGCAGGTTTTAAACTCAAAAACAGATGAACAAATAAGCTCTATAAGCTAAAATAAATCAAAACATATTAAATCTACCATATAATCTACATGTGTACTAAAAATTAAAAACTAACTTAAATTCTATCCTATTGAATTTTAAGCTTAAAGATAGCCTTAATGGATTTTTAAACTACTGATGTACTTGACACCTAAATGACCAAGACTCAAATGTAACTACTACAGGACTAAGGAATTGAATTCTACACTTTTAAAATACTAATCTGCGTATAAAATGAAAAACTAAATCAGCTAAAACCACATTGAGCTTAAAATGAACTAAGGTTCTAAACGTAAGCTAGCAGATTCAAATTATACTAACTATCAAGATTAATATAAAATACTGACTTTAAACCTATAAGTACCTTAAATTTCTTCTTTATAAATCTCAAATTGAAGTTATAAATCACATTTAAGGAACAAGAGTCTCTTAGCAGTACTAACTATAGTTAGTACTGCCTTGATCCAAACACCCTTTAAGTAGACTTCTTAAAATCATTTTAATTATATAAATTTGAAATTTAAAGCCACAATTCTTAATAACGGATAGTAGTAGCTAAAAACAAACATAATGAACAATTATCCCTAGCAAATAAGCAGTGAATCAATAACGTAAACTAAATTATGCTTACATAATTTTTATTTTTGACAGTTTTATGAACATATTATGGGAAATTAAGATTCAAACTTTCAATCAAATAACAATAAGAAAACAATATTATAAGCATTAATAAACTAGATTAAACAGGAAATAAGAAATCAACAAGCAAGATTAAGCTAAATAGAACAGTTAAGCTAGAAAATTAAATTGACAGAAAAGTAAATGAAAAAGGAAAAGTACCTACACCTCAGCTAAACAGAGGTATTTGCGCACAACATAGCTTAATCTACAAGCTCTGGCTTGTAGATAACAAGCCAGTAAAGTCCAATAAGCCCGTCCAAAATTGGCTTATCATCCATATTAAGCTTTTCACCAAATAGCGAAAGTAAATTTGAGATTCTTAATGAAACAGTAACTAGCTATTAATGACTTTGAAAACAGATTAACTTGTGATTGAAATTAAAACTTAATAAGACTAATTTCAGCATAAGCTTAAAAATAAATTGCATTAATGAAAATTGTGGTTACATTATTGAAAATAGATATTACAAGTTTAGTAAAAAAACTGTAAAACATGAATTACACATATTTACTAATCCCTACTCTACTCCTAATTAGATGATACCAATTTGAAAAGAACCTAAGCCTCCTATTTATAGGAGAAAATGAGGAGCGTCTTGGCTTGGGGTTGTGTTTCTTTTGGGTTTGAGAGTTAGAGTGAGTCTCAAGATTAAATCCCAGTTGTCCGATTAAGCATCAAATCATTTTGGAGATGATCTTGACCCTTGATTTGCCTTGTGTATTTACGGTATCACCCAATCGTGGCATTTCAGAAGGGTGCCACTCGCATTCTCGCATGATTGGAAGAGGTTCTAAAATGAGTGGCATAAACCCACCATGGTTACACTTACTCGACCTTAGTCTAGCTCAGGGTTAGGGGTGATAAACAGTGTTCGCGCCCTTTTCTTTCTTATAATTTAACTGGGGTTTGACCGGGTTATAAAAGGGTTTGACGTGGGCTTGGAAAAGATTTTGGGCCACAGGTTTTTTTTGTTCGGTTAAATAAAAAGGGTTTGGGCTGTTTGAATTTGGTTATTTAAGGATTTAACGACCGTTAGTCTTTTAATAATAAAGGACTAACGGTGTTATTCATATAAAGACATGTTATGAAATTGATTTAACAATAAGGACTATTTGGTGATTTTCAAGGTTTTGTGATCATATGTTTGACCATGGTTTGACCTTTGTTGACTATTTGTTGATCTTGATTGATAAATATCCGGCTTTTCATGCTTTTTCCAATCTCGTGCTCGTTAGTGTCCGTTTTGTCTTTTCTTTTGTCCATTTCTTTAATATCAGTACTTGCACATACACAAACACAAAAACAAGCATATATTTGCCATTTTTATTATGTTTTTGGTCTTTTTGGTTTGTTTTTCAAGGTAAAAGGTATGTGTAAAATAGCACATACCACTCATTCAACATAGTCCTACTCATTTCTTAAAGTGTCTTGTTTTTCGTTTCAACCACGCCATTTGATTGAGACGTGTGTGGAGCTGAGAAGTTATGTGTAATTCCATTGGCATTACAAAACTCTTCAAATTGCACCTCATTATCAATTTCCCTAACGTGGTCGGTTCTTATTTACACTATTGTACATCCTAATTGGTTTTTAATTTTCATACTAAATATTTCAAATTGATCGAAGGCTTTGGGGTTGTCCTTAAGGAATCTAGTCCAAGTATACCTAGAGTAGTCATCTACTATGACTAAGCTGTAGCGATTTCCTTTGTAACTCCGTACAGTGGATGGACCAAAGAGATCCATATAAAGGAGTTATAAGCATCTAATCGTTGAGACTATATTCTTATCCTTGTGACTAGCGTGAGCTTGTTTTCTAATTTTGCAAGCATCATAGAAGTGTTGATCAAACTTAAGCTTAGGTAAGTTTCTAACTAATTCCTTAGAAACTAACGATTGAATAAGATGTATATTTGCGTGACCTAATCTTCTATGCCACAATGTGGAATTTTCATCAATCGTTGCTACACAAATTTGGTCTTTAGGCTTATTTCTTAATTTCATCACATATAAACCTTTATTCCTAATACCTCTGCCTATGACCTTACCATCCTTAGTGATTTCATTTCAGTGTTCAAAGAAGTTATCTACACTTATTATCACATTATTGTCTTTACTTAACAAATTGAATCTTAAGTTATCTACATGTTCTACATTATCTATTTTGAGAGATTCATTTGAAATCTTACCTTTGCCAAGGATGTTACCGCGAAGATTGCTACCAAAAATGACATTACCTCTGTTGTATGCCTTGTAGCTTGATAAGAGCTTTCGGTTACCTGTCATGTGTTTGGAGCATCCTTTATCCTTTATCCACTCATTGGGTTCCAAGTCGACTCCAAGGCATATTAATTTATATAAGGCAATACCTCAAACATTTGGTCCCCACTATCTCATGGGTTCAAAGTTGTTAGTGCTAAACATCCTTTGCATTTGATGCAATTGGTTAGGATGTGGAAATGGAAGACACATTTCCCATGGCATGTAACTTTGACGTTGAAAATTGTTCCAAATTACGGGAAAGCCACGCGGTTGATTTTGTCGACCAATGTTTCTTTTTGGTTGCGGTGTCATAAAACGAGGATAATTATTGATGACTCTTCTAGGTGGTGGAGTTTTTGATCTAAAATTAGGTTTTGAAAATCCAACTCCAAGTTCTGATAATGGCTCATAAAATTGTTTAACTTCATTATCACTAGCAATGGGAACTTTGACATTATTTACTATTATGTGTTTTGGTCTAGGACCCAAAATGGATTTTTGAAAAGACATACTTTTCTTAGATCCAGGCATAACTGCTGGCGGTCCCATAATTATTTTCGGGGCAGCCAATACATTATGGGGGCCGCCCATATTTATGGGACCTCTATCAAAGGATGCCTTTTTGTGAGCCTTCACAAATTTTATTTCTTTTGTTCCACTAGATGATGCTTCAAATGAGCTAAACCCTAAACCCAATTTTTCACCGAAGGGTTTTTGATTGCTTAACATTTCTTTTAGACAATGTGTACTCTTTTCAAATTTATTTAATCTAATGGCTTCCTCTTTGAGTTTTTCATTCTCAACTTTAAGCATATGACATTTAACACATTCGAGATCAACTCCGTTGTTTTTCTCGAGTGTAGACACTTTTTCTTTTAGAATACTAAGTTCTTTTTCTAAACTATTTCTAGTGGTTGTTAATCTTTTGTTTCTAGTAATTATCTTTAAACTCATTTTGCACAGTTTATCATATTCATTATTTAAAACTAAATCATTTATTGATGCGTTTTCATCACTAAAGTAAGAGGATTTGGAACATACCTCACTTGATGCTTGAGATACAAGACATGTTTCGTCTTTGACCTTCTCATCATCTTCTTCACCGCTATCACTCCAAGAACCTCCGACAAAAGCTCTTTGGTTCTTGTCTTTTGGTGGTTTTGGACATTCTCCAAAAAGATGATTTGGGTCGCCGCATCTAAAGCATTTTCTATCGCCTTTACCGTATTTGTATCACGCGCTTCTTGGAACGTCTTTTTTGTCGTTCCAAGGTTATCTCACAAATCTACCTCTTCTCTTAAAGAACTTCTTGAAGTCTCTAACCTCAATGGCGTATTCTTCATCTTCACTTCTGGAAGTCGAACACTCTTCATCACTATATTCTTTCTTAGCCTTTAAAGCAAGAGATTTTCTTTCTCCTGTAACATTTCCGTATTTTCAGGTCATTTACAATACTATTTAATTTCACTATTTATTTTTTTTCTCGTACGCGTTCGGCACACACTTATATAGCAACCCTAATACAGATTCTAACCGAATGCCCTTGACCAAGGCAAAAGGTCAAATTCCACAAAAGGATAAAATACACAAGATAGAATCAATGATAAAAAGATTCCGGAAGAGATATTCCCGGGTCGTATGTCCCAACGAGGCTGCAATTGAAAGTAATCCTGGTTTGATGAGAAATTGAATGATGGAGAATATTTAGATATGATGGAAACACTGATATAGTTACAACTAAAATTAATTAAATAAAACCTAATTTAATCTACGGGAAACAGATATAGGAAATGGGGATCTTAAAAACTACGGGAAACAAAATTAGTTATAGGGAAATCCTAAAATTAAATCTATACTAAAATACGGGGAACAGAATCAGGCATCGGGGAACCTAAATACTAAAAATTAAGAAAATAAATGCTAAATTAAATTAAAAATCAAAATTAAATTCTAATTAACTTAATTTGAAAAATAAAAAAAACTAGAACTAAAACGGAGGTCGTTTGAATGTAAAACGAAAAGAAACGGTAAAACGCACCCGGTAAAACGGGTCTAAGACTGAAATTTAAGAAAAATTAAGCCTACACTAAATTTTATATTTTTCCTAGACACTAAATGACAAAAGAAAATTTTATAAAAAAGAAAAATATTTTTTTATTAATTTTTGGATTTTTTATGAATTTTCTAAGATTTAATTAATTAACAAAAATAAACTTTTTCTAAAAATTAACACTAAAATTTTTCTTTTATTTTTCAAAAATACTAGATTTAAAATGAAAATTAATGCAAAAAGAATTTTAATTTTTCAACTATTTTTCTATTTTTTATGATTTTTATAAGAAAAAGTAATAACTAAAATCTATTTAAATTTCTAGAAAATACAACTTTAATAAGAAAAATATAGAAAAATGGTTTTTATAAACTACAAAGGTGCAGAAAAATTATGGAACAAAAAGCCCCAATTTTTAAAACCTAATTGATACCTAATTTTACCAATTAAAACTATGAACCCTAAATAATAAAACTAATTTGAAAAATATTAAACCTAATTATTATTCTAGAAAAGACAGGGTGCAAACTTGGTAAAGTGAAAGACAAGGGTAGGCGGGGAAAAGCACTTATGCTTTTTACTCACTAAATAAGCTAGAAACTTGAGCTTTTTGGACTGCAGAAGCTAAATAAGCTTATGGCTTATTTTTCTTGGCTTTTAGGACTTTAAGACTACAAAATAAGCTACAACTAATGGGGAACAGTTAATAAGGATAAGGGGAGTCCTAAATAAGCTAGGGTTTCTAGAATAAGCCCTAAAATAAGCTGGAAATGACTTAAGCTATGTTAACAGTTTTAAAAGAAAACAAAAAAAAGGGAACTTTAAGGCCTAAATAAGCTAAGCTAAAGGGTGAGATAAGCTATAAGATTTTGGGGACTTAAAGAACTAGTAATAAGCTACATATAAAAGCTAAAATAACTAAGAGCTTAATACAAAATAAGCTAGATAAAAGGGGTGAAATTAGGTGCTCAGCACCAGGGGAGATAATGCAGTGAGCTTAAGGGCTTTTTTGGGCTTATGAAAATAAGCACATCAGTGCTTTTTACCTAAAACCAATCACAAACAGATTAAAAAGGATGGTCAATGAGCTTATTTTCAAAGTTTGAGAGCTTAGGGCCTAATTTTAACTGCTGATAATGGGGCTTAAAAATGGCTAATTTCAAAAATCATGCATACATACACACTTGACTTGGTTTTGGTACATTACAATGACAGGACAAATGGCCTTTGAAAAGAGCTAGAAACAATAACAACAAGCACAACAACAGTGTGCTTAAGCTGCATAAGCAGCTGGAATGGTTTAGCTCACTTTGGCTTATTGAAAATTTGACAGAATATAAAAGAAACCTTAAAAACTTATTTTTACACTAAAAATTATAGTTTAAATGATCTAATGAACCCCACACACTCAGCCAAAGTTGGCTGAGTGGTTACAACCCATTACAAATCCCATATGACCCATTTTAAAGGTTAAACCAAACACCCCCTTAATTTATAAAAATCGATTTTTTTTAGCTTGGTTAAAAGAAACAAAAGCTAGAACAGTGAAATTAAGTTGAGCTTAACAACTTTCACACAAGGTTATGCAAGTTTAAACAGAATTGATGGCTTAATGTACACTTTAAATTTTGATAAATGCAATAACACAAAAAAAACTCTTAACTTGTATATAAGCTGGAAATATTACAACATAGACTTAAAATAAACTGAGTACAACACTTTTAAAAGAAAACTTAATTAAATTTTACACTAAGAAAGAAAAAGTGATTTTTTTAAAAGTCTTGTTCTCTTCTCTTTTATAGAGGTCTTCAAAGACTTCTAGCTCTTGGGTTGTGTTTCTGTGAGTGTACAAAGCAATCCTAAGCAATCCTAACCCTTCGTTTGCTTTGTACACCATCTCACCATTAAAGGTCTTCGGGTTGTGTGATTGTTGAACTGGAAAGGGTTATAGGGGCAATGGGTTGTGGGAAATGGGTATGGGTGAGCTGTAGAGTGTACTAGGGATAGTGGTTTGGAGCTAGAAACCGTGGGGAAGGTGGTGGTGAGCTGTTGAGTGTACTAGGGAGTGGTAGTTTGGGATCGTGAAACCAGATGGGAAATGGTGTAGGTATAAGTGTTGGCGGGAATTGTTGGTTATGGTTCGTTGTATGGTTTGCAGGATTTTAAAAGGGAATGTTTGGGGGAAGAGGACAAAAATTAGCCTTCAACTTTCATCACTCTTTTTCATTTTCATTTTTGTAAAGCATTTTTAGTTATAAAACGAGTTGGAAAAATAACACATTTGGTTCCTTGCTATTTTTACTAACTAATTGAATAACATATGTGAAGGTCTAGGGTAAATGCAAAAAATGTACCCTCCTTTTGTTATTAACAGCAGAAAAATAAGAAGGGATTTTTGAGCAATTACAAAAAATGGTCCATGACTGTTTATAACTAAAAGAAGAAAGTAGAAAAATTTTAATTAATTGGCAGCTTTGGTCCTGGATTCTTTTTGCCTATTTTTCTTTATAAAACATCGTTTAAAAATTAAGAGACATTTTTGGTCCTTTATGTTTTTCTATAAAAAATGGCATTGGGCTGTGGGTTTGTGTATTGGGCTTTGTAATTGGCCCACATCTGGTTTGGGTTTGGATAGATTTAGGTATCAGGTTTGGTTATTGGATGTTTTCAAGTCCCCAATAAGGTGTGGGATTGGGTTTTTGTGGTGTATCTAATGGCTTGAGAATTGGCTGTTCAGGTCTAGAGTTCGGGGACTTCAAAGTCTTCGCCAGTCTTTGGTCAAGATGCACACAAATGGCTGTTGTAAATGATTGAGGGCCACATTTTGGTCTTCCAGTCTTATAATTATTACTATTGGGCTTTCCCGGGCCCATCAGTTGGGTTAAGATTGCATCCATTTGTTTTCTTAGTTCCTTGGCTCTTCGGTTTGACTCGTTGATTCTTCAGTATTGACTCTGTCTTTGGCATTTTTGACTTTGGCCTTGATTTCAAGTCTTTCCATTCACATGCCTCAGTTTGTCATTTTTGACTTGGTTTTCTGTCCCTTTTTGTTGATATCACTTCTACACAATACAAATGCAAAACAAACATATATTTGGCAGTTTTTGTCTGTTTTTGGCCATTTAAGCTCGTTTTTAGAGGTAAAAGATATGTGTAATTAAGCACTTATCACATGCCGATGAAAACCAAGTATTAATAGCTTCCCATGGATAGGAATTTATATGACTAGCACAATAACCCTCAAAATTCCACCCTAAAAATGTGAGGTTCGCCCTTAGATCTTTAGGAATTCGGGTACCTATCGTCGGTAACCCAAGATGATTTTATCTTTACCCGGTTCGAGTTAAGGAGTGAGCAGTCACATGTGTCTATTCCGTCATTACGGATGTGTACGTGTGGTCTTCGTCGCCTTTTCTGGAATGTCTGGTGTTAGTAAAATTCATATGAGTGTACCGGTAGCATATTAAATTCTAGAACTTGTTTTTGTGATGCATTCCGAGACCGCATAGTAAGTATTAGGATTTGCTTGATAAGAGGCATTAGGAATAACCCATGTTTTAAACATGTAACTGTTATGATGGTCACCTCGATCATATAACTATCCCACACCCTTGCCATGCACTCACCTTTAGTGTAGGATACCCTAGTACAACCCTCCGAGCCTATCCTTTTTCACGGTTCTCATAATTTTCTGGTTAATCCGGACTATTAATGAAGAGCATTGACACCCTTACACCAATCGTTACACCCAAAAAGCCTTAGCCTACCTTATATGTACTCACCTTTAGTACATTATTGTTTTAACCCAAGTTAATTATTGAGTACACGGTTGCTAAGTCTTTATCCTTGTAAATATAGTTTTGGGACGATTGGGATTCATGGTAGTATTTATTTCGCGGAAGAATGGGGAAGAAAAGTTAAGTCAATACCCCCATATGTTTGTCAAATGATCTCCATGTTATTTTGATCCACCTCAAATCGGGTCATTAGTTAGATTGTAAATATCGAGCATGTAAAAGCTCAAGTGTAGGGGTACGTGTTATAAACCCCATGATGTATTATGTTATTGGAAAAAAATAGAGAAAAGAAAAAGAAAGAGATTGATGTAGAGTTTTGTAGAGTTTGTATATCTCAGTCCGAGTCTTGGCTTAGCAACCAAACCAAAGTATATTCGTGTAAACAATTAGCTAACCCTTCCACTCCACATTCA